>VZQC01007275.1:1191807-1206240 GCA_009823505.1 Rhizomys pruinosus | reverse complement strand
TCAATATCAGCTACACCTCAACAGCCTGGAGATACTGTGCAACAGTGGCAGCCAAGTGTCTATATATATCCCAAATCTAATTGGCTATTAGCTCTCTCCTTGGAGGAATAACTCACAGTGGATGCCACAAGCTTATGTCCTCTAGTGGTTAGGAGATGTTATAAGCCACAATAAGAACTTGTCACCCTTTATAGAGAAACCACAGTTTGCGGATTAGCATACCATCCAAGCATCTGTGTCTATGCTCACAGCTTAGCTTGACATAATAATTAGTACTGCTTAAATGCCTGTACATCCAATTGCTTGTGCTTTGTTAGTATGACTAAAAAGGTATCACTGGAAAAGCTGTCAACCCATGAAGGGAAACAACCTGAACAGACTAGAGTCCAAAATGACAACTCCAAAGAAAGTAGACTGTTTTCTTCTCACCCACTTGTGCCCCTTTCCCAAAGCCCGGGGAACAAATTGCGGAAGAGGAGGCGTGGTAGAATGTAAGGGCTGCGGAGAGATAGGGGTGAATCATGAGACTACAGCAATATAGTCTGGACTCCTAATTGATCAACATGCCTGTGCATACAAGCTTCTCCAACTGGACTAAGGGAACTTTGGGTTGTTCAAAATTTGGACATAGATACTTGCAAAATGCACCAATTACCTAATTGTATGGCAAACTGAGCAACATCAATGTTATCTGAAAACAACTATGTTCTTATATCGTAGAATTCCTTAAAAATAAACAAATAATAATAATTAAAAAATAAATTTCAGTGTAACATGAATTATAATAATGCTAGGTCAACAAAAAAAAGCCAAAATAAAAATAGCCTTAAAGTCTAAAAAAAAAAATGTCTCTCAGGGCTGGAGAGATGGCATAGCGGTTAAGAGTGCCGACTGCTCTTGTAGATGACACGGGTTCGATCCCCAGCACCCACATGGCAGCTAAGAACTGTCTTTAAGAACTGTCTTTAACTCCAGTTCCAGGGGACTCTGAGACCCTCTTCTGACTTCTAAGGCATTGCACAACATGGGTGCACAAACCTGCATGCAGACAGTACATTCATACACATACAAAATAAAAAAAAAAATTAAAAAAAATGTATCTCAAGGCCAGGTGTGGTGGCACATGCCTTTAATCTTAGCACTTGGGAGGCAGAGGCAGGCGGATCTCTGTGAGCTCGAGGCCAGCCTGGTCTACAGAGCGAGCTCCAGGCCAACTGGGACTAAAGGGAAAAAAAATGTCTCTCATAGCTGGTCATGGTTGTGCACACCGTTAGTCCCAGCACTCAGGAGGCAGAAGCAGGTGGATCTCTCTGAGTTCAAGGCCAGCCCAGCTTTTAGAATACATATATATCAGCCAGGCGTGGTGACGCACGCCTTTAATCCTAGCACTTGGGAGGCAGAGGCAGGTGGATCTTTGTGAGTTCAAGGCCAGCGTGGTCTACAGAGTGAGTTCCAGGACAGCTGGGACTACAGTACACTCAAAGAAAAAAAAAAAAAAAAAGACATCTTTGGTAAGTGAATGAAATGCTAAAGAATGAATAAACAGGCAGTCTCTAAATACAGCATCCAAAAGTAAGTGCATACTTACTATAATAGTTGTGGCCTGTGACTATGGGGTCATGTCCTGTAGACACAATGCGAAATGAAGCCCTTTTTCATTAGAAAGAAAGCTAAAGAGGGGCCTGGAGAGAAAGCTCTGAGGTTAAGAGCACTGGCCTGCTCTTACAGAGGACCTGGGTTGGCTACCAGCACTCACGTGGTGGCTAAAAATTGTCCATAACTTCAGTTCCAGGTGTCTGGTGCCCTGTTCTTACCTGCACAACACGAGTGCGCTCACATATACTTATATACATAAAATTTAAAAAATTGTAAAAAAAAAAAAAGAACATGAAAGGAAGAGAAGCTCCTGAAGCAGAAGGAAGTTCTGAGAGTATTCCATTCAGCAGGGTGCGTACTTCTAAGTGGTTCAGTGAGGGATCAAGCGTGGTTGGTCTTCTCCAGATGCTCAAGATGACTGGTTTCTTCCTGGCACTGAAATTTGTCATAAACTGATATAGATATCTAAAGGTGGTCAAGCAGATTGGGTTTGATCCATGGACATTGAGAGACCGTCCAGACTGTAGAGATTGCCATATCATCTTGCTCAGGTGGGCTCAAAGCCTAGGTTGTCTCTTGCCTCATGACTACACAGCTCCATTTCTCTCTGTCTTTCTGTGTGTAGGCATGTACAGGTGTATGTGTATGTGTATGTGGGGGTCCATGTGTGTTTGTGTGTGGAGGCCAGGGGACAACTTCAGCAGTTACTCAGTAGGCACCATCCCTTTTTTTGGAGATAAGATCTTTGATTGACCTGGATGGAGCTCAGCAAGTGGGATAGGCTGCTTCCTCTACCTCCCCGTTGCTGGCATTACAATGAGAATCTACCACAGGCTTTTTTGGGATTTGAACTCAGGTCTTCATACTTTCATGGTAATCACTTCAATGACTAAGCTATCTCATCAGCCTACAACTCCATTTCTTACTCAAGGAAAGCAGTAGAAATTTACTAACTCAATATTCAGACCATATTCCAGTTTCCCCTGTTTAAAAAATGTCTTCTCTGGTCTTTTGCTTTGTTGGGTCACAGTCTAGTCAAGGCATGCTTTTCATTTGATTGTGTGTGTGTCTCCTTAGAGCAGCCTGTTGAGTTCCTTCATTTTCCATGACTTTTGAACAGGTGGACTGGTTGTCTTGTAGAATTCTGCCTTGATTTGTCTCAATAATTCTTTGGGGCCTTTTAATTTGCTTCTTTGTCCTTTGATGTACTGTAAAGTAGAAATTTGGTCCAGAGGCTAAGCATTTTTCAGTAAGAATGCTTATGTGTGGTGCACTTCATAATGGGAGCTTTACCACTATGATCAAAGTGGGAACCACAATATGATGTAAGTGCGGTGTTTCACTTTGTAGATAGCAAGAAATCTGAGGGGAATGCCAGTTTCTCGTCCCTTGGTTCACAGTGCACCCACTGATGGGAGGGGGAGGGAGAAGAAACAGATTATAATTGATCATTGAGTCAACAACTGATTACAATTTTGATACTCAGAAAAAGAATTGAACAGTAAAGGGAAAATTCGGGCACCACATTTGTTGGTAGGAAATATTATATCAGTTTAGAAGCTGGTTACTGGTGGGCCTGGAGAGATGGCTTAGAGGTTATAAGCACTGGCTGCTTCTCCAAAGGACCCAGATTCAGTTCCCAGGCTTCACGTGGTGGCTCACAACCATCTCTAATTCTAGTTTCAGGAGATTTGACATCCTCTTCTGACCTCTGGGGTCTGGACAGACTTGGTTCACTTTCATGAAGACAAAACACTTAGATATATAAAAAAAAATTAAAAAAAAATCTTAAAAAACCCTTGTCAGGCATGGTGGTGCACACCTTTAATCCCAGCACTTGGGAGCCAGAGACAGGCATATATCTTTGAGTTTAAGGCCAGTCTGGTCTACATAGTGAGTTCCAGGACAGCTGGAGCTATAGGGAGACCCTGTCTCAAACAAAGACCCCCCCCCAAAAAAAAAATAATCTTAAAATACTCTCAAACTGGTAACTGAAGAGTAAATAGTTAATTCTTAGAATGGAGGAATTATGGTTCAACTCCAGTTAAGGAGACAAAAGTTCTTTACAAAATGAAGTTTGCCAATAAACATAGAAGACATGGAATTAGAATGGACTCATCCTGTAAAACCCAATAAAAGAACTAAAACTGCCCTAATCATATGCTGGTAATTATATGTGCCTTGTGCATGCTAGTCCTTTTTTTTTTTTTTTTTTTTTTTTTTTGAGATAGGGTCTCACTATGTAGTCCTAGCTTAGAACTCTTTATGTAAATAAGGCTGTCCTAGATCTCACAGTGATATATCTGCCTCTGTCTCTCAAGTGCTGGGAATAAAGGCATGGGTTTTGTGTATGGATGTATATCCAATATGACTACTATGTTAATATAATTTGAATTTTTAGAGAAGTTGTAAGTACAGTACAAGAAGGGCCCAAGCATTCTCTCCCCAAGTGCTACTTATTTATATTTTGCTAGATTTGCTTTGCAGTCATTCTGTTTGTGCATACACTCAATTTTAAAGTATCTGAACCATTTGGGACTTTTTATTTTATGTGTATGACTGTATTGCACGCATGGATGCAAGTGCACCTGTGTCATGCAGTGCCTGTGGAAGTCAGAGGAGGGTGATGAATCCCCTGGAACTGGAGTTACGGACAGTTTTTAGGTGCCATTTGGATGCTGGGAATCAAATCCGGGTCCTCTGCAAGAACAGTCAGTGCTCTTAACCACTGAACCATCTCTCCAGCCCCAAGAATGCCTTTTTAGTAGTTATTTGCCAATTCACGTGCGCATGTGTGTCTGTCTGTCTTCATTGACCTTGACATATGAGAAGTACAAGCTAGTTATTTTGCGTGTTGCTTCTTAGTTGGGTGTGGCTGATGTTCCTTCCTGATTAGATTAGGATATTTTATATGAATATAAAATTTTATTTATTTTTAAAGCAGGAATGCTGGTTCATCAGGTTTTTTTTTCTTCCTTTTTCACTGTGAAGTTACCAGTGTGTTTTATTTTGTAATTAATATCTATGGAGATATTTTGAGATTTAAGTCTCAAATATATTGTTCCTCATCAAGCTTTACTCATTAGTTTTAAGACTTTTTTTTTTTATTTGGTTGGCAGTTTATTTCAAGGAAGTTTTGTCCCTTTATTTATTTGTTCATGTACTTAAAGTAGCCTGGACTTTCATTTTGTTCTGTAGATTGTGATCTATTATCAACATTAAATTGGTGATGGTCAAACTGTTCTGACTTGGTCAGGAAATTTCATACTGGCTCCTCTATCCCTTCTTCCTGTCTTTATTATTCTTTGAGCACTTTGTAACTTCTTAGGGTGAGATGTTCTGGATTTATTGTGTACTTTTCTTTCTTTAGCCTTGTACTCTAAAGTGTCTTATAATGGGGCTGGAGAGATGGCCTAGCGGTTAAGAGCGCCGACCGCTCTTACAGAGGACCTGGGTTCGATCCCCAGCACCCACATGGCGGCCGAGAACCGTCTGAAACTCCAATTCCAGGAGAACTCCAGTTCCAGGGGAATCCGACACCCTCTTCTGACCTCCGCGGCATTGCACGACACGGGTGCACAAGCTTGCATGCAGACAGTACATTCATACACATACAGAAAGAAATAAAATTAATTAAAAAAAAATAATAAAGTGTCTTATAATGGAGAATGATATTTAGATGTTTTCTGGCTGTGCTCATTCTCTTTTGCTCCCCCCCCCCCTTTTTAAAGTGAATTCACCATAATTTCAAATGAAATAAAATTAACATTAGAGTTTTTAAGTTCTTTGAATCTTCTGCCATTTTATTTGGAGTAGCTGTAGAAGGCTTTAGAAAAATTACTGTGTGACATTTCTGAAAATCAGTAATATTCTAGTTTATAGCTTTGGATAGGCACTGATCAGTCTCATACACATAACTCTCTCTCTCTCTCTCTCTCTCTCTCTCTCTCTCTCTCACACACACACACATACACACACACACACACACACACAAACCCTGTTGGGTCTTACTATGTAATTCTGGTTAGTCTGGAATTCATTATGCAGATTAGACTGGCCTCCAGTTCTTAGAAATCCACCTGCCTCTGCCTCTAGAGTGCTGGGATTAAAGGCATATGCATGCCGGGCATGGTGGTGCACTCGTTTAATCCCAGCACTCGGGAGGTAGAGTCAGGCAGATCTTTGTGAGTTCAAGGCCAGCCTGGTCTACAGAGTAAGTTCCAGGACAGCTGGGGCTACAGGGAGACCCTGTCTCAAAAAGACCAAAAAAAAAAAAAGGCATATGCATGCCATACCCAGTGACTGATCTCTTCTTACAAGCAAGTGAGCATTTTGAAATTTGCATTTTAAGGTAAAATGTATAGATTTATTTATTATATCTAAAGAATTTTTATTTACACCATGAAGAATAAGATTAGAATCTCTAAAAAGGTTGTTATAAGGATTAAATTATAAAAATTTAAGGTGATGTGCCGGGCGTGGTGGCGCACGCCTTTAATCCTAGCACTTGGGAGGCAGAGGCAGGCGGATCTTTGTGAGTTCAAGGCCAGCCTGGTCTACAGAGTGAGTTCCAGGACAGCTTGGGCTACAGGGAGACCCTGTCTCAAAAATACCAAAAATGAATGAATGAATAAATAAATAAATAAATAATAAAAAATAAAAACAAAATATTAAAAAAAAATTTAAGGTGATATAAAGTTCTAGGTGTATTCTGTAGCTCTTCATAGATTCTTTTTATTTTTATTATTTTTATTTTTTATTATTTTTTTATTTTATTTTTTTATTTTTACTCACTCAGTAGACCAGGCTGGCCTTGAACTCACAAAGATCCGCCTGCCTCTGCCTCCCAAGTGCTAGGATTAAAGGCATGCGCCACCATGCCCGGCTCTTTTTATTTTTTTAACATATTTTTTTCTTTTAAGATATGTATGTAGCCGGGCATGGTGGCGCACATCTTTAATCCTAACACTTGGGAGGCAGAGGCAGGCGGATCTTTGTCAGTTCAAGGCCAGCCTGATCTACAGAGTGAGTTCCAGGACAGTTGGGGCTGCAAGGAGATCCTGTCTCGAAAAGACAGAAAAAAAAATTATATGTACGTCTGTGTGTGGGTATGTACACATGAGTTGTAGGTGCCTGTGGAGGACAGAAAAGAGTCAGGTCTCCTGGAACTGGAGTTACAGGTAAGCTATCTGATGTGGGATCTGAGCTTGGGTCCTTTGCAAGAACAGTAAGCACTTTTAACCTACGGAGCAATCTCTCTAGCCTTCCTTCTCGTTCCTTTTTTCTTTTTATTTAACTTTAAAAAGCCCCATGTTTATTTTGCTTCCTTACTCTGTGCTTGTACCTGTAACCTTTTCATGATTTTCTGCTTCTCAATAAGGAAAGCACATGTGATCCTGTCACAGGCACACTTAGCACACATAGAACCACCATAGGCCCTGCTGATGGTGTCTTTTAGTTTTGGACAGTCTCATAAGGACATCAGGTCTCACAGCATGAGTCCCTTGAAGTCTGCCTAGGCGCACAACACATGTGGATTTCATTGTTTTTTCAACCTTCTGGTATAAAGGTAACAATCCTGTTACTAGGGGTTCAGGACAGCCTGATTTTGTTAGGGGCTGTACTGTAGGGAAATCTATGACAGTATGTCAAATTCTAGACCATTCTGAGTGCCTCCAAACACCATCCCCAGTGGAGCCTCTTTCAGATTCTTAATAAACGATAGTTATTCTATTATAAATAGCCAGACCTCTCAATTCCTGCATAGGTTTCCCATGGACTTTATTATTGTTGTCTCATCTAGGGTCCTAGTTGGGGAATTTAACTTCTGATGCTAGGAAATCCCCCCTCTCTACTTTCCTGCTGGATTTCCCCCCAAATAACCAGGGTGGTCCTGATCATCATCCTTCCTTCTCCCAAGAACAGAATGCTCAAGGTAGACTACATCTCTATCTCTATCTCTATCTCTATATCTCTATAGATGTAGATATCTATAGATATTTCTCTATATAATATGTGTATGCCTGCATGCGAGTGCATCCATGTTGTGCAGTGCCTTCAGAAGTCAGAAGAGGGTGTCAGATCCCTTAGAATTGGAGTTCCAGATGGTTATTAGACTCCATGTGGATGCTGGGAATTGAACCCAAGTCCTCTACAAGAGCAGTCAGTGCTCTTAACCACTGAGCCATCTCTCCAGCCCCTCAAGGTAGACATTAATTTGGCCAGGTATAAAGCCAAGAACTGGTCTGCTACACGACAGGGAACGTCTAATAAGAATTTAAGTTTCATATTTAGATTTCTGACCTCAGTGTAACTTAGTGGGGCATGAACAAATCCAATTCCTCCCCCTCTGAAGGGAAATAAGAGTCTAGACCTTCTCCCCCCTCTCACCCATAGTCAGAGAGAAGTAGAGGTTTTGGAGGTTTCTTTTGCTTTGTGTGTGTGTGTGTGTGTGTGTGTGTGTGTGTGTGTGTGTGTGTGTGTAAGAGATATTTTGAAAGGGATGGGAGGGGTGGAGAGATGGCTCAGTGGTTAAGAGCACTGACTGCTCTTGCAGAGGACCTGGGTTCGATTCCCAGCACCCACATGGCGGCTAAGAACTGTCTTCAACTCCAGTTCCAGGGGAATCCGATGCCCTGACCTCCGAGGCATTGCATGACACTGGCACACCAACCTACATGCAGACAGTACACTCATACACATAAAATAATAATAATAAATAATAATAAATAAATAAATGAAAGGGATGGGAAAGCCTCTGGGGCAGCCAGAGGAATTAATTTCCCCACTGTCTGGGGGAATATTCCCCACCCCCCTTGTTCTTTATCCTTTTTTTTCCTCATCGGGGAAATTCGGCCTAATTATTTCCCATTCCTGTCCCTTAGAAGCTCAACTCCCCCATCCCTAAGGAGATTTCTTGCATCTAAGTTTGCTGCTTTGCCTATCTCTGACAAGTTTCCTTGAAAGAACTGGATCGGGGCTCCCCCAGTCCCCATTCTGACCACTAAGACAGTACTTTTTCATCTCCATGAGCTTTTCTTACCTTGTTCTGTGAACACAGTTGTTGGGCTCCTGAGGTGTTTGCTTGGGCCCTACATTGCTGGAGACTTTTATGTCTGGCATCATTACTGATCCAAGGATTTCCAAATGCCCAGGCCTTGGGGCCATCACAGTGAGGCAGTGGGATACATCTCTCCAAATTTAGGGTTCTGGATTCTTTCTAAATGGAAGTAGAACCCAACACTGAGTCCCTAAATCGGTAGAAATAAAATCTGAGGTCCAAGGCCCCCATTAATACTGCACAAAGAACATGTGGACAAAGCAAAAGTAATTTGGCAAAGCAGATTTTACTTTTGCAAAGGGGTGCATTGCATGATCAGTCAGATTCATTAAGCACACAGGACCCAGAAGCTTGGTAGGTTTTTTTCCGGAATACAAGAATACTATGTCTTTTCCCCATTGGTCTGACTGACCTTATATATTTTCCCTGTTGGCCAGTTTAAAAAGAATTGGCAGGGCTAGAGAGATGGCTCAGTGGTTAAGAGCACTGACTGTTCTTGCAGAGGACCCAAGTTCGATTCCCAGCATCCACATGGCGGCTAAGAACTGTCTTTAAGCTGGGTGTGGTGGCACACACCTTTAATCCCAGCACTCAGGAGGCAGAGGCAGGTGGATCTCTGGGAGTTCAAGGATAGCCTGATCTACAAGGCTAGTTCCAGGCCAGCTGGGGCTACAGGGAGACCCTGTCTCACCACCCCCCCCACGCAAAAAAAAAAAAATTGGCACAAAGGAAGAGCTTCACTGCCCTAGGCCTTCAGGTTCAGGAATGCATCAGGGCCTTTCCTTAAATGAAGGTTTTATAGGCTATGGTATGATTAAAATTAGAATTCCTTGTCATAAATCAAGTTCCAAATTTTACAGGGTTTGAAAGAAGAGACTAATATTTTATTTCTTACATTTGGAAGACCAGAATACTGTGAGAAATGAGGACAGTAGAGGCCTGGCTCATGAAGTTTCTGAGGGGAACAGGACTTTGTTAGGAACTGGGCTAGAGGCCATTGTGTTATATTGTGGCTTGGAGTCTACTAGCATTTTGCGTGTGTCTTGAAAATTTGAGGCTGAACCCAAAAGCTGTGGGGTAGAGGAAATTTCAAGTCAGTGTAATGTACAGGCACTTAAGTGAATGGTTACTATTCACTGCTTTTATTCAGATTTATAGTGAGAGGACAGAAAAATGAAAAATATATAGCCTGGGGAGAAAGAAGTAAAGGTTGCAGACAAGATGAGTGCAGAAAAAGCTGCTAAATTGTCAAGAGATTAGCACCATCAAAGAGAAACTTCAAGCTTTGTGCTAGGGCAATAGGAAAGTTGCCCTGAAGGCTAGCCCCAGTGGAAGATGCCAGCCTGTAACCAGGGAAATTCATTTGAAAGGTGCAAGTGTAACCTGGGCCTTTAGTCCCAGCACTCAAATACTGGGAGACAGAGGCAGGTGGATCTCTGTGAGTTCAAAGCCAGCTTGGTTTACATAGGCTAGCTGGGCTACAGGGAGACCTTGTCTCAGAAAGACCAGACAAAAACCATAAACAACAGCAAAAAGACCAAGAAAGGTACAAGTTTCACCTGGGAATGCCACCTCTGGGGTTCCCCTTTCCAAAAGGCCTTTGGGAGGAAATGTTTTTTCAAGTTCATCCTTGAAGGCACACAGAAGCTGCTCTAGCTGTGCTCTGTTACAGGAAACTGAGGCATGCAGTACTCGCCATAAGGTACTAAGAGACCCAGGTGGAGAAATTGTCAAAGTTTATTCATGCTGGGAGTTTCCTTCAAAAAACGTAAGCCCTGAGTTCCTTCATAGTTTTTATAGTTTTCTCTGAATCATTCTTTTTTTTTTTTTAATTTTTTTTTTTAATTATTTATTTCTGTATGTGTATGAATGTACTGTCTGCATGCAAGTCTGTGCACCCATGTCGTGCAATGCCGCGGAGGTCAGAAGAGGGTCTCGGATTCCCCTGGAGCTGGAGCCCTCCTGGAACTGGAGCTTCACACGGCTCTCGGCCGCCATGTGGGTGCTGGGGATCGAACCCGGGTCCTCTGCAAGAGCGGTCGGCGCTCTTAACCGCTAGGCCATCTCTCCAGCCCTCTGAATCATTCTTTAATACATCATTCTTCAGCTGTTACAACATTGGTGGGTTTATGATTACTAGCACAGATGTTTACATGCCCTAGGACCACTTAAGGGAAATTCCTTCTGCAGTTGTGTGTGTAGAGGCAAATATTTAGTGCACTAGTTAACAGAATTTGTTGCGGGTTCCTCAGCAAGCAAAGCAGTTGCAAATAGATGTTCCACTGGATAACTGTGGTATTCATTTCTCAGGTTAGCTTTTTCCACTTTAGCTTTGATTCCTTTTCAACACAAATTTTAATAATCATTTATAAAACCACTATTAGATGACTACTATGTCCTAAAGTATAAGATCATTCATAAAACAGTATTAGACACATACAAAAGTGACATTAAATAGATAGGTGTGTTTCTTATCTTCTTCACGGGAGGCTAGGCTCTATCTTGAGCTGACATCAGCTTGAGCTGATAGCATTGTCCTTGTGGTACTGGTTGTGCAGACATGAAAAATGACAGAATTAGGGAGTCATGGGCCCGAACCCCAAAAGTAACAAAAAAACCCCACCAAATAAACCTTAATAAAAGAGCATGGAAAAAGGGAAATATATTGTATTTAATAAACTAGGATGCCTAACAGTGCACCTGTGTCATGAAATGCCCACAGTCAGAAGAGGATGCCAGATTTCCTGGAACTGGAGTTATAGACAGTTGTTATTAACCTCCATGTGGGTGCTGGGAATTGTACTCCTCCCTGGTCCTCTGAGAGAGCAGAGGTCTCTAGCCCAGATTTTTAAATCCCTATTATTTTATTGTAGCATTTGGTATTTTCCTAATCCTTATAGTTAAACTACTATTCTTATCATTTGTATTTTTCCCTGTAGTTTCTTTGCATTTGTTTATCATTCTTTTCAGTGTGAAGAATTCCTTTCAGTATCTTCTATGGAGGTGGCTTAGTGGTTTTTTAAAATTCTTTTATCCTGCTTCTGCATTTGGCTTTGTGATTCATTTTTGCAGCTCTAAGTATTCTTTCTTCGTTGTATGTATATTTGAACTGTGGCATAGAGTGAGGAGCTTCTTCGCTGGTCTTGAATACTTGGTGTTCTAGACGATTCTTGTACCTGGATTAGTTTCCTTCCCTAGATCAGGGAAATCGTCTGCTCTGATTGTACTGAAAATATTTTCTGTGCCTTTGAAATTCTTTGTCTTTAAGTTGTAAATTTGGTCTTTTCATGCTGTCCCAAAGATTATGTTTTCCATTTCATCCAGTTATTGTCCCTAACTGAATATACCGATTCCTGCTTCTTGACTTCAGGCCCTGCTCTCCTGTTAGGCCCTGGTTTGTTCTTCCAGTCGTCCCCTCTAAGTCCCCCTTCTGGTGATTGGACCAGTGCTGTGTGGTCCATGGGCAGAGCTTTATAGTGGAGTCTCAGATCTCATCACACTTCTGCCAGTTCTCTCTTGGGCTCCAGTTGCCAATTTGGACCCATCCCAGTGTAGCTTTTGCTGCAGTGTAGCCTTTGCTGATGTCCCCTGTACTGCTTGGAGTTTGTGAAAGGTCCAGTGTCTGCTTTTCTTCCCATTAGGTTTTCAGCTTGCAGAAATCAGATCAAATCCTATTCAAAGCTCCCTTACCTTCGTCTCCTGATGTTCTGTTTGTCAGGTTTTAGTATATACTACCAGTTGGTCTGAGTTTTCCTTTAGTATCTTTTTTATTTTATTTTATTTTATTTTATTTTATTTTATTTTATTTTATTTTATTTTATTTTATTTTATTTTATTTTATTTTTTATCTTTTGGTTTTTTCGAGACAGGGTCTCCCTATAGCCCCAGCTGGCCTGGAACTCACTCTGTAGACCAGGGTGGCCTTGAACTCACAAAGATCCGCTTGCCTCTGCCTCCCGAGTGCTAGGATTAAAGGCATGCGCCACCACACCCGGCTATAGTGTCTTTTTAAAATATGGTGTCTTGTTTCTGCTCACTGGTGAGCCCCAGTTCCCAGGTGAGAGGGTTTCCTCCAGCTGCTTTTGCTGTTGCTGCCCTGGGTTTGGTCCCTTTGCAGCTATGTGGAGTGTCTGCTGTTTTTCTAATAACTGCCTTTCAGCTTTCCCCACATCATTCCCTGGAGACTCCAGCAACTGTGCCGGAGGTGGCTAGCATCTTTTCTTTTCTTTTTTTTTAAATTAATTAATTTATTTTCATATGTGTATGAATGTACTGTCTGCATGTAGGTTTGTGCACCCGTGTTGTGCAGTGCCTCGGAGGTCAGAAGAAGGCCTCAGATTCCCTTGGAACTGAAGCTAAAGATGGCTCTCAGCCTGGTCCTCTGCAAGAGCAGTTGGTGCTCTTAATCGCTAGGCCATCTCTCCAGCCTGCATCTTTTCTTTTGTATCTGTATATGTAGCACTTTAGAAAACATTGCTGGAGATTTTTGTTGGACCAGTGTGTAAAAGAAACCAGTCTTGGTATAGGCCTAGAGTTTCTGATGAGATTCATTAGTTTAGTATCAAATATTCCTTGCATTAGTGTGGTTTGTCAATGATAATAAAGCTGTTTTTATATTTCTGGCAATTTTTGTACTTTTGGAAGCATGGAGTGCTTTGATGGAATATTTTATTTATTGAGATAAAAATCCTTAGTACAGGTCTGGTGTGGTGGCGCATGCCTTTAATCCCAGCACTCGAGAGGCAGAGGCAGGCGGATCTCTGTGGGTTCAAGGCCAGCCTAGTCCACAGAGTGAGCTCCAGGCTAGCTGGGGCTATAGGGAGACCCTGTCTCAAAAAGACAAAAAAAATAAATCCTTAGTGATGGCTGATGTGTACCTGTGTTCTCTCCCTCTCCCTCAGACACTCCCCTGATGGGCCTTGATCCACCTTCGGAGTAGTAGCTCCTGATGGGATTTACACCTTATTGGTGTGGTAGAGACTGACCCCCAAAGATTCCTACTCTGCCTATGACATCACTCTACCCTGTGCCAACCTCAGCCCATTTCCACCCTTTGCCAAAAGGGTGAGGGGTTGTGGTTTTTCTTGTAGAAGACTGTGTACGAATATGGAAGATCTCTTGTAGGATTTCCCTAGCACTCAACATAAATGCTGTACACCTTTGTAGGGATGCTGTCATTTTCTGGATTATGGATAGCAGACTTGTTCAAAATTATTTCTATTTCTGTAGAACTTAAAAGTTAGTTTCAATTCCCTCAGTTTAGTAGCTGGAAAAATGATGAGAGAACCATATTTTGTAGGACAAGGGAACTGGGTACTGAAAAAAGCAAAACTTAACAGTGATGATTCTTTGTTTACACCTTAATCTAGTTTCTCATAATATTCTATTTATTTATTTATTTATTTATTTATTTATTTATTTATTTATTTATTTATTTAGATATTTGAGACAGGGTCTTCCTGTAGCCCCAGCTGGCCTGGAACTTGCTCTGTAGACCTGGCTGGCCTTGAACTCACAGAGATCCACCTGCTTCTGCCTCCTGAGTACTAGGATTAAAGACGTGCCCCACCATGCCTGGCTTAAAGACAGTTCTTAGCTGCCATGTGGGTGCTGGGAATCGAACCTGGGTCCTCTGCAAGAGCAGTTGGTGCTCTTAACCGCTGAGCCATCTCTCCAGCCCCTCTTGTAATACTCCTATTGTTTAAATTAGATAGAAAGAGCCAGAAGTCAGTTTTGTGTGTGTGTGTGTGTGTGTGTGTGTGTGTGTGTGTGTGTGT
>VZQC01007275.1:1155401-1191001 GCA_009823505.1 Rhizomys pruinosus | reverse complement strand
CCCTCCCTCCCTCCCTTCCTTCCTTCCTTCCTTCCTTCCTTCCTTCCTTCCGACTGGGAATGTTATTTGATGAAATAGGGCATAGGATCTGTCAAGAATGCAGTAGGAAGAGCTTAAAAGAATGAAACCCTTTTTGTAGGTTATCTCTGTGGGTGTAGTGTAATGATAGAATACCTCCCTAGTATGTGCAGGGCTCAGGGTTCAGTCTCCAGCACTGCAGCAAACAAAACACAAACAGAAATACCCAGAAGGAACAGAAAAACAAATCTTACTCATTGTTTTTTGTCCCTAGGTAAAGTATCAGTAATAGAGTTCTGATGAAGCTATGTTTAAATGTTTAGCTCTCCATGCAAGTATTGTTTGGATTCTTTTGGAGGAAATTGTTTGGTATTGATTTCAGAAGGGTTGGGTTTGTAGAATGTGATTGTGTGCACTCAGGTTGTTAGGCATATTGTCACTGGTTAGAGTTGAGAATTTTCTTTTCCGTGTCACTGGTAAGCCATACGAGCTGGCTTGGGAGAAAGATTGTGTCTATGCTGTGGCTTCTGAGTTTGAGATGCTGAGTTTCCCTTACATATCATTTCTCGCTGAACATTTGGTGGGTTGACTATCTTAAAAGATTTCAGGTAAATCTAAATACTTTGTTCTCTTCCTAACACGTATGTCATGAATTATATAACTAAACATTTCTTTGAAGAACCTGAATCAAATGATTAGAAGATATACCTTTAAATGTTTGATAGAAACATTAAATTTGCAGTGGCTATTTGAAATTTTTTGAGTTAATATTATATGCCTGTTGGGTTTTTTTGGCAATTTTACTAATGAATTATAATAGTGACCCACACATGTAACCTGCTGCCTTTCTTTCTTACATTATATATTTGTATGTGTTTTACTGTTAGATGAAAAATCTTGCATATACAGAGTTTGTGAGTAAATTTAAATTTGCAGTCATATATATGACCAGTCATTAGTCATAGAGTTGAGTTTTCTCAGTTGATCTGACAGAAATTTGCATGTTTACTATGTTATGCTTGTGCTTCTGTGGTGGTAGATGAAAGAGACAGTAAGCTACTGCTAACTGCACATTGTGAAGGAAGAAAACTTACTACAAGTATTCCCTTTGGGGTTGTCTTGTTTCTCTCTCTCTCTCTCTCTGCTCTATGGAGAGTAGGTAGGAAGGTAAGATGTTCATGCAAACAGAGTCATAAACCGTGGGAAAATAAAGCAGAAGACCTTCCACAGCAACAGAGCTGATTATTATTCTATAACTTAATGATTGTTGTTTCCTGTTTTATGTAACCCAAGAGGCAAAACTTGTTGACCTCTTAGTCATTGCTCCATTTTCTTTCCTTAGTCATACCTTATATTTTACCAAGAACAGCTTTGTGCTGATTTCTCATTCTAAGATGACATTTGTAATTCTGTGAGATATCTGCTGTGTTGCTAGACATTAATTGTTCTAATTGTCCTTTACATTTTCTTCAGAGACACAGGCCATGATTAGAGTGTTGATTGTTTTGTGGATTCATAATTTGTAGCACAAAGGAATGAAATGTTTTCTCCTCTTCCCTCCTCTCTCCTTCTCTCCCTTCCCCTTCCTTCCTCTCCTCCCCTTCCCTCCTTCCCTCTCTTCCCTCTTTGAGTCAGGGTCTTGCTTTGTAGCCCTGGCTGGCCTGGAACTCATTATTGGACCAGGGTGGCCTTGAACAAGATCCACTTGCCTGTCTGCCTCCTGATTATGAAATGTCTTTTTCAAAACTTAAGCCCCAGTTGTCTGTATTGGTGATAACCCATTTTAGAATTATAGGTTTGCAGTGGATATATGCATATGCTCTCCCTCAGTTTTCTGGTGAGAAAACTGAAGGCAGAATGGTTTGTCCTAGGTGATGTGGTTCTAGTGGGAACTCGGTCAGGAATACAGCCTTCTGATGGGCAGCCATCGCTCAGTTTGTTCACTGCCCAGCCTGCCTTTGGGATGTGTAAGTGGGGGGACTGCAGGGCTTTCATTTCACCCACACAGAAAACTGAGTAAAGGAACTCTAAGAGAAAGCCATGGCCCAGATGATGTACTTCCACCTGGGGACTTCTCTCAAGTTCTCCAGAGTTCAGTGTGCCTCCTTCCTGATAATGCTGGAGTATATTTAGTGCAGTAGCATAGGACTTTTTTGGGGGGAATGACTTTTTGAGACAGGGTCTTGCTGTAGTCCCAGCTGGTCTGGAACTCACTCTGTAGACCAGGCTGGCCTTGAACTCACAGAGATCGCCTGCCTCTGCCTCCTGAGTGCTGGGATTAAAGGCTTGCACCACCACGCCTAGGTGTAGCATAGTTTTACATGTCTTTTCCACTGAAAATCATATTCGAAAACTACTACCATAGTAAAAATAGATGTTTAGTTAGTGAGTTCTTTCACTCTGGCCTTTTGAATAAAATCAAGTGTAGATACAGAGTTTATTTCTTATTTCCTACTGCCTACTGCTGTGATGATACATTTTTTTTTCTAAGCCTCTACCTCACCATAAACCTAACCTTAACCTTAACCCTAAAGCATAAAACTAACCACAACCCTAATCCAAATCTAATGCTAAACCTTAAGTCTAACCCAAACCCTAACCCAAACCCTAACCCTAACCCTAACCCTAACCCTAAACCCTAACCCTAACACTATAACCTATATCCTTTTTTTCCTTTTAAAAAGCGATTTATTTTATTTTACATTTTTGTTGAAGTTTTGTGCAATTCATACAACATTTCTCAGTCCAATTTACTCATTCCTCATTCTATCCACCCCCATCCCACCCGAGTTCATGCATTTTGCCATACTTATCTTGGGTCTTTTTTTCAGTCTTGGAAGAGTTTTTCTATGTGGAGGTTTATTGTTTGTGCTAAAGTTTACTGTTTTAGTTAGTTCTTTGAACTAGTTCTTTTGCTGTTGTTCTCTCCCAATTTGTGTTGCTCCAAGATATGCATATATGTTCATCACACATATATCAAAATTATGATGCCTGAAAGTAAATTGTATGCTAATTCCACAACATGTTTAGGAATTCTCGTTTTACCCCTTTAACGTGTCATTAATGTTGCTTGGTCTGCCTTACTACTAGCATCCACAAATGAGGGATACCGTTCATCATTTGTTTTCCTGGGATTGTATTACTTCACTTAGCATAATGGCTTCAAGTTCCATCCATTTACCTTCAAAGTTCATGATGTCATCTTTCTTACTGCTGCATAGAATTCCATTATGTAGATGTACCACATTTTCACTATCCACTCGTCAGTTGAGGGACACTTGGGTTGCTTCCAACTCTTCACTGTTGGGAAGAGAGCTGTAATAAACATAGATGTGCATGTAGGATGAGTCTTGTGGGTATATACCCAGGAGTGGTATGACTGGGTCAGGTGGCAAGCTCATTTTGAGTCTTTTAAGGGTTCTTCACTCTGCTTTCCATAGTGGTTGCCAGCAGTGGATGAGTGTTCCATTCCCCACAACCTTTCCAGCATTTAGTGCCTTTGTTTTCTTGATCTTAGCTAGTCTTATCAGAGTGAGATGATATCTTAAAGTGGTATGAATTTGCATTTCCTTAATTATTAACAATGTTGAACACTTTTTTTTTTTTTTTTGTCTTTTCGAGACAGGATCTCCCTGTAGCCCCAGCTGTCCTGGAACTCCCTCTGTAGACCAGGCTGGCCTTGAACTCACAAAGATCTGCCTGCCTCAAGGCCTCTGCCTCCCAAGTGCTAGGATAAAAGGTGTGCACCACCACGCCTGGCTGAACACTTTTTAAGATGTTTCTCAGCCATCTTTANTTTTTTTTTTTTTTTTGGAGTAGTTTATATATTCTGGATGTTAATGCTCTGTCAGATGTATCACTGGTGAAGTTTTCTTCCCACTCTGTGGGTTTTTTTCTTCATTTCATTGATTGTTTCTTTTGATATACAGAAGCTTTTGAGTTTAATGTTGTCCCCACTTGTCAATTGTCAACCTTATTTCTTGCACAGCTGCTGTTTGATTTGGAAAGTCTTTTCCTACACCTAAGTCATGTAGGTTGCTGTGAACGTTTTTCTTCTATTACTTTCAGAGTTTCAGGTTTAACATTGAGGTCTTTGATCATTCGGAGTTGATTTTTGTACAGGGTGAAAGGTAGGGTTTTAATTTATTCTTCTACAAATGGTGATCCAGTTTTGCCAGCACCATTTGCTGAAGATGCTGTCTTTCCTCCATTGAGTCTTGGCTCCTTTATCAGATATGAGGTGGCTGAAATTGTATGTGCTCAAGTTTGGATCTTTAATTTTGTTCCATTGGTCTACAGGTCTGTTTCTGTGCCAGTACCAGACTGTTTTTATGACTATAGCCCTGTAGTACAGTTTGAAGTCTGATATAGTGAGCCCCTTCTGTATGGCACTTTTTGCTCAAGGTTGCTTTAGCTATTTGGGGTCTTTTGTTTTTCCTTATGATTTAAGGATTTTTTTTCTCCAAGTCTGTGAAGAAACTCATGGGGATTTTAATTGGGATTGCATTGAATCTGTATATTAATTTGGGTAGAATGGACATTTTTACTATATTAATTTTTCTAATCCGTGAGCATGGGATGTCTTTCCATCTTCTGATGTCTTCAGTCCCCTTCAGGGGTTTAAAATTTTTGTTGTAGAGATCTTTGCTATCTTTGGTTAAGTTTGTTCATATATTTTTAAGGCCATTGTGAGTGGGAAGATCTTATATTCCTTCTCCAGTTACTTGTTGTTGGCGTAAAGAAGGGCTACTGATTTTTGTAGGTTAATTTTGTATCCTGCCACTTTACTGAAACTCTTAATTGTTTGTAGGAGTTTTCTGGTGGAGGTTTTAGCATCCCTTAGGTAAACTGTCATATCATCTGCAAAGAGGGATAGTTTGATTTCCTTTTTTCCAATTAGCACTCCTTTAATTTCCTTTCTTGCCTTATTGCCCTAGCAAGCGTTTCAAGCACTATATTGAAGAGGAGTGTCAATAGGGGGCAGCCTTGCCATGTTCCTGCCTTTAAGGGGAATGTTTCTAATTTTTCTCCATTTAGGATGATGTTGGCTGTGGGTTTGTTGTATATGACTTTACATTGAGGAATGTTCCCTCCAGTCCAATTCCATCTAGGATTTTAAGCATGAAGGGATACTGGATTTTGTTGAAGGCTTTTTCTGCATCAATTGAGATGATCGTGTGGTTTTTGTCTTTCAGTCCCATTTATGTGTTTTATGATATTTATTGATTTTTGTATGTTGAACCATCCCTGCATCTCTGTGTGAATCCAGCTTGGTCATGATGGATGATCTTTTTGATGTGGGTCTGTATGTGGTTTGCAAGTATTTTGTTGAGGATTTTTGCATCTGTGTTCATTAATGAGATGGGTCTTTGGTTTTCTTTTTTGGTTGTATCTTTGCCTAGTTTTGGTAATAGAGTGATGCTGGCTTCATAGAAAGAATTTGAGAGATTTCCCTCTGCTTGTATCCTTCTGAACAGTTTGAGTAATAATGGTTTTAAGTCCTCTTTAAATGTTTTATAGAATTCTGCTGTGAAACTGGACCTGGGCTTTAAAAAAAATTTTTTTTAATTTTATTATTTTTTATGTGTACGAATGTATTGTCTGTATGTAGGTTTGTCCACCTGTGTTATGCAATGCTACAGAGGTCAGAAGAAGGTGTCGGATTCCCCTGGAGCTGGAGTTAAAGATGGTTCTCAGCTGCCATATGTGTGCTGTGTCCTCTGCAAGAGCAGTTGGTGCTCTAGGCCATCTCTCCAGCCCACTGGGCCTGGGCTTTTTTTAGTTGGGAGGTTTACTATTACATTTTCAATTTCCTTATATATTATGAGTCTGTTTAAGCTGCCAGTCTCTTCTTGGTTAAGCTTTGGCAATCTCTTCTTGGTTAAGCTTTGTTGGTTCCCAGGATTTCAAATATTCATCCATTTCTCTTAGGTTTTCAAATGTAATAGAGTAGAGGTTTTTGAAGTATTCTCGTATGATTGTCTGGATCTTTTGTTGTCTGTTGTGATGTTTCCCTTTTCATCACAAATTCTAATGATTTAGCGTTGCTCCTTTCATTTGGTTAATTGGACTAGAGGTTAATTGGACTCTATCTTGTTTATCCTTTCAAAGAACCAGCATTTGGATTCATTGATTCTTTGTATTGTTTTCTTTGTTTCTATTTCATTGATTTCTGCTCTGATTTTTGTTATTTCTTTCTGTCTTTTGGGTTTAGGGTTCATTTGTTGTCTCTCAAGTGTTTTTAGCTGCAGTGTTAGTCTGTTTATTTGTCCTCTTTCTGCTTTATTAATATAGGCACTGAGGGCTATAAACTTCCCTTAGGACTGCTTTTAATGTATCCCATAGGTTTTGCTGTCTTGTATTGTCTTTTTTTTTTAGTTTCAGGAATGTTTTTTTATTTCTTTCTTTATTTCTTCCTTGACCCATTCATTATTCAGGAGTGTGTTTAGTCTCCATGTGTTCTTGTAGATAATAGGGCTTATTCTTGTGTTGGTTGATATCGAGCTTTATTGCACTGTGGTCTGATAGAATGCATGAAATTATTTCAGTCCTTTTGGATTTGTGGAGGTTTTTTCTGTGTCCCAGTATGTGGTTGATTTTGGAGAATGTTCCATGGGGTGCTGAGTAAAAAGTATATTCTCTGGTGTTTGGATGGAATATTCAGTTGATGTCTGTGATGTCCATTTGGGTATTGCATTGTTCAGATCAGATGTCTCTCTGTTTATTCTTTGTCCAGTTGACCTATCCAATGGGCTCAGTGGGGTATTGAAGTCAGCCACTATTAGTGTGGGATTAATCTGTGCCTTGAGGTCCTGTAGAATTGTGTTTATAAAGTTTGGTGTGTATATATTCATGATTGTGAAATCTTCATGGCTAATCGTTCCTTTGATAAGGTTGTAGTGGCCCTCTTTGTTTCTTCTGATTAATTTCACTCTGAGATCTATTTTGTCTGATACTAGAATAGCAACTCCTCCTTGCTTTTTGGTACCATTTGCTTGGAATATTTTTTTTTCCCATCCTTTCACTTTAAGTTGGTGCCTATCTTTGAGAGTGAGTTGGGTTTCTTGTAGACAGCATATAGATGGGTTCTGTTTCCTAATCCATTTTCCCATTCTATGCCTTTTGATTGAGGAGTTCAGCCCATTAATATTTAAGGTTATTATTGAGAGATATGTGCTGGTTCCTTTTACCTTATTTTCTATTTGCATTCTTGGTCTAGGTTTGTATTTCTGCAGTTATACTTTTATTCATTACTCTCTAGCTGCTTGGGGATAGTTGCTCCTTTCCTCTGACCTTTTACTTTGAGTATTTTCTGAAGGGTTGGTTTTCTGGACAGAAATTTAATCTTGTTTATGTCATGGAAGATTTTTCTTTCTCCTTCAGCTATAATTGACATTTTTGCTGGGTATAGTAATCTGGGTTGGCATCTATAGTTGGTTAGTACTGGGAATACTTTGCTTCACGTTCTTCTGGCTTTCATTGTTTGCACCGAAAAGTCAAGTGTAACTCTGATGGGTTTCCTTCTATATGTAACTTGTTGTTTTTCTCTTGGGACCTTCAGAAATTTGTCTTTGTTTTGGGTGTATGGTGTTTTAACTATGATATGGTGTGGGGAATTCCTTTTCTGGTCTTGTCTATTTGGTGTTCTATGTGCTGCTTGTATTTGTATGGGTTTGTCGTTTTTCAGTTTGGGGAAATTTTCTTCTGTTGAAGATCTGATCAATACCTTTGTCCTTGGGATTCTTCTCCTTCCTCTATCCCTATGATGCAGAGGTTTGATCTTTTCAAAGTGTCCCACATTTCCTGATTGTTCTGCCTTTGTGATTTTTAAAAATTTTCATACTCTTTGTTTGAGCATTGTAGTTCTTCCACCTTGTCTTCCAGTGTTGCTATTCTATTTTCTGCTTCATCTAATCTGTTATTGAGGCTTTCTCCCATCTTTTCCTGCTGATTGGATGAGTGTACAATTTCCTTTTTCATTTCATCCTGTGATTTTTTTTTATTAATTTTATTTATTTTTGTATGTGTATGAATGTACTGTCTGCATGCAAGTCTGTGCACCCGTGTCGTGCAACGCTGCGGAGGTCAGAAGAGGGTCTCGGATTCCCCTGGAACTGGAGTTCTCCTGGAATTGGAGCTTCAGACGGTTCTCAGCCGCCATGTGGGTGCTGGGGATCGAACCCGGGTCCTCTGTAAGAGCAGTCGGCGCTCTTAACCGCTAGGCTATCTCTCCAGCCCCNACCTGAACTGACCCTTTGCCTGGTTTGGCATTCTCTGTGTGCTGACCTGAACTGACCCTTTGCCTGGTTTGGCATTCTCTGTGTGCTGACCTGAACTGACCCTTTGCCTGGTTTGGCATTCTCTGTGTGCTGACCTGAACTGACCCTTTGCCTGGTTTGGCATTCTCTGTGTGCTGACCTGAACTGACCCTTTGCCTGGTTTGGCATTCTCTGTGTGCTGACCTGAACTGACCCTTTGCCTGGTTTGGCATTCTCTGTGTGCTGACCTGAACTGACCCTTTGCCTGGTTTGGCATTCTCTGTGTGCTGACCTGAACTGACCCTTTGCCTGGTTTGGCATTCTCTGTGTGCTGACCTGAACTGACCCTTTGCCTGGTTTGGCATTCTCTGTGTGCTGACCTGAACTGACCCTTTGCCTGGTTTGGCATTCTCTGTGTGCTGACCTGAACTGACCCTTTGCCTGGTTTGGCATTCTCTGTGTGCTGACCTGAACTGACCCTTTGCCTGGTTTGGCATTCTCTGTGTGCTGACCTGAACTGACCCTTTGCCTGGTTTGGCATTCTCTGTGTGCTGACCTGAACTGACCCTTTGCCTGGTTTGGCATTCTCTGTGTGCTGACCTGAACTGACCCTTTGCCTGGTTTGGCATTCTCTGTGTGCTGACCTGAACTGACCCTTTGCCTGGTTTGGCATTCTCTGTGTGCTGACCTGAACTGACCCTTTGCCTGGTTTGGCATTCTCTGTGTGCTGACCTGAACTGACCCTTTGCCTGGTTTGGCATTCTCTGTGTGCTGACCTGAACTGACCCTTTGCCTGGTTTGGCATTCTCTGTGTGCTGACCTGAACTGACCCTTTGCCTGGTTTGGCATTCTCTGTGTGCTGACCTGAACTGACCCTTTGCCTGGTTTGGCATTCTCTGTGTGCTGACCTGAACTGACCCTTTGCCTGGTTTGGCATTCTCTGTGTGCTGACCTGAACTGACCCTTTGCCTGGTTTGGCATTCTCTGTGTGCTGACCTGAACTGACCCTTTGCCTGGTTTGGCATTCTCTGTGTGCTGACCTGAACTGACCCTTTGCCTGGTTTGGCATTCTCTGTGTGCTGACCTGAACTGACCCTTTGCCTGGTTTGGCATTCTCTGTGTGCTGACCTGAACTGACCCTTTGCCTGGTTTGGCATTCTCTGTGTGCTGACCTGAACTGACCCTTTGCCTGGTTTGGCATTCTCTGTGTGCTGACCTGAACTGACCCTTTGCCTGGTTTGGCATTCTCTGTGTGCTGACCTGAACTGACCCTTTGCCTGGTTTGGCATTCTCTGTGTGCTGACCTGAACTGACCCTTTGCCTGGTTTGGCATTCTCTGTGTGCTGACCTGAACTGACCCTTTGCCTGGTTTGGCATTCTCTGTGTGCTGACCTGAACTGACCCTTTGCCTGGTTTGGCATTCTCTGTGTGCTGACCTGAACTGACCCTTTGCCTGGTTTGGCATTCTCTGTGTGCTGACCTGAACTGACCCTTTGCCTGGTTTGGCATTCTCTGTGTGCTGACCTGAACTGACCCTTTGCCTGGTTTGGCATTCTCTGTGTGCTGACCTGAACTGACCCTTTGCCTGGTTTGGCATTCTCTGTGTGCTGACCTGAACTGACCCTTTGCCTGGTTTGGCATTCTCTGTGTGCTGACCTGAACTGACCCTTTGCCTGGTTTGGCATTCTCTGTGTGCTGACCTGAACTGACCCTTTGCCTGGTTTGGCATTCTCTGTGTGCTGACCTGAACTGACCCTTTGCCTGGTTTGGCATTCTCTGTGTGCTGACCTGAACTGACCCTTTGCCTGGTTTGGCATTCTCTGTGTGCTGACCTGAACTGACCCTTTGCCTGGTTTGGCATTCTCTGTGTGCTGACCTGAACTGACCCTTTTCAGTATTCAAAAATGAGAAATGCCAGATTCTAAAATAAGACTGAAACATGAAACTGAGAAAATTTTAATGAATTTTCTCATTTATATCAAATAGTAATAACAAGGAAGTGAAAATTAATAGTTTACTGTAATTATCTGATAGAGAAGGTAGTATAATGATAAGTAGACTTCCAGATAGTAGATCTGCATTTTATATTTTCATTTTTATTTTTTTTATTTTATTTTATTTTTTTATGTGTATGAATGTACTGTCTGCCTGTAGGTTTGTGCACCCATGTTGTGCAATGCCGCAGAGGTCAGATGAGGGTGTTGGATTCCCCTAGAACTGGAGTTAAAGACAGTTCTCATCTGCCATGTGGGTGCTGGGAATCGAACCTGGGTCCTCTGTAAGAGCGGTCGGCGCTCTTAACCGCTAGGCCATCTCTCCAGCCCCATAATTAACTTTTCAAAGTAACATGTCTTCATAGCTGCTCACCCCCACCCCATAGTCTAGCTTTATTTGGGTATGGACATTGGAGGACAGGAAATTTCTAATTTTTAGCTTATTTCTAAGGAAATAAAGTCAATTCTAAAGTAAGTTATTTTCTTGAAAACACTTCAGGCTTTTGTATAATTTGTACCTTTTATAAAGGTACAATGAACATTTATTGGTTGTATGATTTCTGTGTTGATCATGTAGGAATCATGTAGGGGAGCCATCTCCCAGATAAGTTTTTTCCCTAATTGAAAGTGGTGTCTTTGGCTAACCACCAATATTTAATATTGCTACTTTCATACCATCAGAATAATAAGCAAAAGGTATCTTTGCAATTTTAAGCTATTTATTTTAAAATATTTATTCTATTTTTATGAGTGTTTCACTTGCATTGTATATAAGTGTACCACGTGTGCAGTGCCCAAGAACACTTGAAGAGGGCATCACAGTCCCTGGAACTGAAATTGTGGGCTACTGCGTTAGTGCTAGAAATTGAACCTGGTCCTCTGCAAGAACAGCTGGGGCTCTTAACCATTGACACATCTCTTCATCCTGTTATGCTTTTCTTTGATGAATAATTTCTTGATATGGAAAGTTCTCATCTTCTCAAGAATTTATTTTAGGTAGGTGGAGGAGAGAATATATATACCGTGCTCAGTGGTCTGCAAGTTCTTAGTGTTGGAAGACTATATCTGGGGCTATCATCCTTGATCCCAACTTTTATTGATGATTTTTGTCCTTAGTAGACTATCTGACATGTTATCATCAGTGTTTCAATGCAGTGGCACAAGCTGATTTATTCACATATTGATGGAAATGTGGGAATGGAAAGAAGGCACTTCCCTCAGGAAACCAAGATCCAGAAAGAGAAGCCTTGGGCCTTAAGTCATTCTCTCCACATCCTGGCCAGGCCCAGACTAGAGCTTTACTGGTTCAGTGGTATTCTTAGGGCACCATGGTTTCTACAACTCTTCCAAAATGGGTTCATTTTTCTCACTGGATTTTTTTTTTTTTTTTTTTTTTGGTCTTTTTGAGACAGGGTCTCTCTGCAGCCCTAGCTGGCCTGGAGTTCACTATGTAGATCAATCAGGCTGGCCTTGAACTCACATGATCTGCCTGCCTCTGCCTCCTGAGTGTTGGGATAAGGTGTGCGCCTCCACACCTGGCAAACATTTTTTTTTTATGAAACTTTATTTTCTGTTGACTGTATAATATTGATAACAAAATTGACCAAAACCACTCTACAGTGTTAATCTTTTGTAATTGTTAGCTATAGCTATAGCTATTGTTTTTTTTTTTTTTTTCATTTTTTCATTTTATCTATTGTAACCTTTATGCTTAGAAGCTTTATTTGACACTTTCTAAAAATCTGCTTAACCTTTAAGGTCTTATTTTTATTCTTTTTTGGGCAGGGGTGGGGTGGGGTCGGGGGACAGGTCTTTTTGAGACAGGGTCTTCCTAGAGCCCCAGCTGGCCTGGAACTTACTATGTAGACCAGACTGGCCTTGAACTCACTGTGATCCGCCTCTGCCCCCTGAATGCTGGGATTAAAGGTGTGTTCCACCACGCCTGGCTAAGGTTTTATTCTTACAACCAAGCTATTAATTCCTGGTGTCTGCTGAACATTTTTAATAAGTTGTGTTGGGTAGTTCTGATATTTGGTTTCTTTCTGATTCTGTTTCTACTGTCTGTAGTATATTCTGTTGACTCTTACTCATGATATATTATGTGTTTTCATAATTTTTGACTCAGAATTTCTTAGAGTTTTGTCAGTTTATTTTTTATTCCTGGGTGAATTGAATTTGTTTTATTCCATAGTGTATTTGTAATTCTATCATTTGTGGGGTAGGAAAAGACAATTTTTTAGGATTTCCTTGAATTAATGTTCTGCTTTAGTTTGCCATACATTAAAAAAAGTATTATGTAGATTACACAGATTTGACTCACAGATTCATGAGATTCTTTTGGTTATGAATTATTAGAAGGTATTTGTTTCATCTTCCTCTTCTCCTCAGCTCTAAGAACAAGGCCAGTTCAGGCCAATTTTTTTTTTTTTTCCTGTGGAACTGAATGATTTCTTAGCTAAAAGTAGACTAAAAGAAGGGTAAAGAGAGATGGCTCAGCAGTTAAGAAGCAGTACTGTTCTTGCAGAGGACCTGAAGTCACTGTTCCTTTCCAAGTATCCATCCCAGGTGGCTTGTAACCACTTGTAACACCAGCTCCCCCCTCTCACCTTTAAAAATAATATTGCTGGGTGTGTTGGCGCAGGCCTATAATCCCAGTATTCGGGAGACAGAGGCAGGCGGATCTCTGTGAGTTCAAGGTCAGCCTGGTCTACATAGTGAATTCCAGGCCAGCTGGGGCTACAGGGAGAGCCACTTCCTTGGGGAAAACATGACATCTTTTGGTAAGAAAGGAAGGAAGGAAGGAAGGAAGGAAGGAAGGAAGGAAGGAAGGAAGGAAGGAAGGAAGGAAGGAAGGAAGGAAGAAAGTCCTCTAACTCAGGTGATATGTGTGTGTGTATATATATATATATATATTGAAGCAATACAAGTTGGAGAAAAAAAAGTGGAATTTCCCATGTTAAAGCATCACTGTATTTTAATGCTTTTTTTGGTATTCCAAGTTTAATTTATATTACTTTGATGCTATGTATACTCTAAAGTTCAACTTAAAATAAAATTAAAAAAGACCAAAAAGAAAAAGATAATAAATCTTTTTTTAATTTTTTTAAATTATTTTAATGTGTATGAGTGCTTTGCCTGCGTGTATGAAGTACATCCATTCCATGAATGGCCATGGAGTCCAGAAGAGGGCATTGGTTTCCCCTGGAACTGGTTGTTAGCTGTCATGTGGGTGCTGGGAATCAAACTCCAGTCCCCTGCAAGAGCAGCCAGTGCTCTTAACCACTGAACCATCTCTCCAGTCTTTTAAAAATAAATCTTTTTTTTTTTTTTTAAGACATGTGATCAGATAAGTCTCAGTTTTCAGGAGGTTGGGACAACAAGGACCAGGCAATCAGGCCAGTCTGTGTTCTTTGGGAGAGGAAAATGAAAAAGAAAAGTACTGCGAGATGGAATGGGGGTAGTGGGAGGAAGGAGGACTGGAACAGAGCAGGACACAGGTGGCCTACTGATTTGGCATTGGATATTAACTAAAAGAAGAATAATTGTGAATGAGAGAGACAGACAGACAGATAGACAAACAAACAATGAGGATAGAGAGGTTGAGTACTGTCTGGCCCGACTGTTGGATTCAGTCTGGAGCCTTTGTCTCCTTTGTCTTGGTGTTTCTTCCCTGGCTTCCAGAAGTGTGTCTCTCTGCTTGGAGTTCTTTTCCCATGTAGGGTCACAGATGCTGGTGACACCCTGGGCCAGCCTCCCCTTGTCTCTGGATTGTCCTTTAGGAGTTTGGGTTATAGTGGGCTTTTTTTTTTTTTTGGCTTTTTTGAGACAGGGTTTCCCTATAGCCTCAGCTCTCCTGCAACTCACTATGTAGACCAGGCTGACCTCGAACTCACAGTGATCTGCCTGCCTCTCCCCCCCAAGCGCTGGGATTAAAGGTGTGTATCACCACGCCTGACTAAACAGTAGGCATTTTCATTGATTACTTAGGAAAAAGGAAGACATTAGGAATGTGGGGAATGTGATTTTTGATTCAGCTTCTGTAAACTAGTTTTTAGTCATGTGAGCAAAACCTTTATTCTCTTTAATGTTGGGTTACTGTGATATGAGTATAGTCTTGTTTCTGTAATGCCTACATGAAGGGGGGCATTAGGAAAATACTGTAAATACTAAGATTTTTGGCTTTCATCTTACAGGGCGCCAATGCCTCGGCATTAGAGAAAGAGATTGGTCCAGAACAGTTTCCAGTCAACGAGCACTATTTTGGATTAGTCAATGTAAGTATGGAAGATACTCAGCTTTCAGAGTAATGCTTGCAACTTTGCCATGTGAGTGCACTTTACCATTTATTAGAAAAAATGTTCAATTGTATCATTAAAATAAAACAAAATGCCAAGAAATTTTTTAAAAATTTTATTTTTTATGTGTAAGAATGTATGTCTGCATGTAGGTTGGTGCATCCGAGTTGTGCAATGCCGCAGAGGTCAGAAGAGGGTGTCAGATTCCCCTGGAACTGGAGTTAAAGACAGTTCTTAGCTGCCATGTGGCTGCTGGGGATTGAACTGGGGTCCTCTGCAAGAACAGTTGGCGCTCTTAACAGCTAGGCCATCTCTCCAGCCCCTTATTTAGAATTTTAAAATGACCTTTAGTGGAAAGGAAACAAAGTTGCCTGAAGTACTAAGAGTCTCAGAATAGTTTCTAGACTTGTCAGCCTTGGTTTTTCTCTTTCTCTTTTGGCAAAAATGTCTCACAATAGTTGTGTCCGTCTGTCCGTCCCTGCCCCCCGCCCCCCTCTGCCTCTTTTTGAGACAGGGTCTCCTTGTAGCCCCAGCTGACCTGGAACTTACTAAATAAGCTGGCCTTGAACTCATAGAGATCTGCCTGCCTCTGCCTCCCGATTGTTGGAATTAAAGGTGTGTACCACCATGCCCGGCTCAAAATTTGATTTATAAATAGACCATTGATCACTTGATCCTTTGAGAATTATTTAACTAGAAGTAATACACATGTACAAATAGAAAAATAGCGGTGTGAACATGTCATAGGCTGCCTGTCAGTTAACTTTCAGCATTGTACCACTACTACAGATATAAAAGTGCATCCCTTTCCTTGTGGAAGTAATTCTAGCAATTACAACTCATTAAAGCAATGCAAGAACTTTAGATAACTTTCATGTTATCTGTTCATAATCATTGGAGAATAACTTAAGCCTATGTTATGTAATTGTAGTGATAGCTTATTTTATAGTATTGTATTGTTAGGTGGATCCATGGAGTAGGTTTTTTTCTTTTTAATTTTTTAAATTTTATTTATTTCTGTATGTGTATGAATGTACTGTCTGCATGCAAGTTTGTGTACCCATGTTGTGCAATGCCGCGGAGGTCAGAAGAGGGTGTTGGATTCCCCTGGAACTGGAGTTCTCCTGGAATTGGAGTTTCAGATGGTTCTCGGCCACCATGTGGGTGCTGGGGATCGAACCTGGGTCCTCTGTAAGAGCGGTCAGTGCTCTTAACTGCTAGGCCATCTCTCCACCCCGGAGTAGGTTTTTAAAAAAACAAAACAAAACAAAACAAACCAGGTGATGTAGGTAATATTAAATCCAGTAATGTCTCACTAAATACTACTATACAGTTGCAGTGCATGGATGGCTTCCTCCTGGGATTTGAGAGGAGCAGGTGAATTTGTGTCACTCCAGCTTTTGGAGCCATTCCTGTGTGTGTAGTGTGTATAGAACTTAAGTGGAGAGACAGCGATCCTTTGTCCTATTTCTTTCCCCAGAACAAGCTGCTCATTATTTTTCTAGCTCTCCTTTTTGTACAAGCATGTTTTATTTAAAAAAAAAAATCGGGCTGGAGAGATGGCCTAGCGGTTAAGAGCACCGACTGCTCTTGCAGAGGGCCCGGGTTCGATCCCCAGCACCCACATGGCGGCTGAGAACCGTCTGGGACTCCAATTCCAGGAGAACTCCAGTTTCAGGGGAATCCGGCACCGTCTTCTGACCTCCGCGGCATTGCACGACATGGGTGCACAAACTTGCATGCAGACAGTACATTCATACATAGAGAAAAATAAATTAAAAAATTTTAAAAAAAATTAAAAAAAAAACAACAACATCTATTAGCCTTGGTTTCTTTAATAAAGAGCGTGATTACACTGAAAAACTTTGTGGGCTAGAGAGATGGCTTGGTTAAGAGACTGACTGCTCTTGCAGAGGACCCAGCACCCACATGGTGGCTAAGAACCATAAGTATAAGTGCCCAGCGTGGTGGTGCACGCCTTTAATCCCAGCACCTCTTGGGAGGCAGAGGCAGGCAGATCTCTATGAGTTTAAGGCCAGCCTGGTCTACAGAGTGAGCTCTAGGCCAGCTGGCACTAAAGGGAGACCCTGTCTATAGATAGATAGATAGATAGATAGATAGATAGATAGATAGATAGATAGATGATAGATAGATAGATAGATAGATAGATAGATAGCTGGCACTAAAGGGAGACCCTGTCTCTAGATAGATGATAGATAGATAGATAGATAGATAGATAGATAGATAGATAAAGAAAAACTGTATAGGCTGGAGAATTTGGAAAGACAGACTCACATTACAGTAATAGTGACAAATTCTACATTATTGCTGAAGTTTGATAATACAGTCTTTTTTTTTTTAACTTTTTTTTTTTAATTTATTTTTTGTATGTGTATGAGTGTACTGTCTGCATGTAGGTTTGTGCACCGGTGTCGTGCAATGCCACGGAGGTCAGAAGAGGGTCTCAGATTCCCCTGGAACTGGAGTTCTCCTGGAATTGGAGTTACAGACGGTTTTTAGCCGCCATGAGGGTGCTGGGGATCGAACCCAGGTCCTCTGCAAGAGCAGTCGGTGCTCTTAACCTCTAGGCTATCTCTCCAGCCCGATAATACAGTCTTGTCAGTAAAATATTCAAAAATTATAGTAGACGTACAGAATTTCAAATTTACATTCTAAAATACAATTACATATTTTTAGTTTGAGAATTATATCACTTTAGTTATTAGAATACTTTTTCTTTCTTTTTTTTCCCTTTAACTTTCCAGACTGGTTTTTATCTCTAGAAGCTCAGTTAGGTATTTCATGTTTTCCAGGGGGTGTAAATGAAGGCACTCTGGGGCTGGAGAACAATAATAGATAAACAATGGAAATCTTTATGCCTGGGAATGGGAGAGGTCCAGCATCAAGACCTGGATGCCCAGAACCAAATGTGGAGTTAAGATTACAGCTGACCCTCCGGGGGCAGGAGGGCTGTTCTAGAAAACCAGTCCTCCCAAGACCACAATCTGCAAATGTCAGAAACATCCCCTGTCTCCAGCATAAACCCAATACAGAGGCAAGGCCACTGCTATGTACAACTTGGGAACGGGAAGGATGATATAGGGAGAGTAGCCACACAGAGAAGGCTAGAAGTGCTACAACCTCAGGAAATGTTCATCCTTCACTCTGCTTCACCATCAGCCTACCACCAGAGGAATGAGGAACCACGGCTCTCAGGAGGGGACCAAACTCCAGCTCATGGGATTGTACCACCATTCCAGCTCTTAGGATGGGACCCCAGCTGCAGTTCACAGGAGGGGACCACAGCTCCAGGACATGGGAGGGAACGATAGCTCCTGGTTTATGAGAGGGGAGACCATAGCTCTTGGTTGATAGAAGCTGATTAAAGCTCCAGGTTTACAGGAGGGGACCATACACAGCTTCAGTTTCTCAGGCAGTGTAGTTTTTTAAAATTCTTTATATTCTCAGTAAAATGCCTATATTTCTGTTTCCTCTCCATTTCCATCTGTCAATACTGGTTACAGTTGGTAGTCAATTTAGCTCTCTTCCTCAACCTCCATCTTCATTCTTTATATCCTCCCCATATGCTTATATCCCTGTTTAATCAAGGTTTAGTGTGTGTCTTTGGTTGGTTGGCTTGAAATGCACTATGTACCACTGGCTGATCTTGGACTCAGTTCTGCCTCTGCCTCTTGAGGACTGGTTTTTAGTGTTTTAATTATAACTGTTAGAGATATTATTCCCAGGTGAGCTCAATTATACTGATTGCATTTTCTTTCCTTTTGTATAACTTTGTTTGAAGTGAATTCTTTATTTTTCACTTATTTTTCCCAAAGTCTTCCACAATTACAAAGAATTTTTACCGTGTTTCCACTGAGTGCTATACGTCCTTTGGTGTCCTTTGCCCTGTTCTGCTTGGGTAGATTATCCATGTGCCGTAGCTGTTGCTGTTCTCTCTGCTGCCTTCCTAGATCCCTGGTCTTTCTTTTTTGTTTTCTCCTTTGTTTGTGGAATACATTGTGGGATAGCTGTTTGAGGAAGTTGAATAAGAGTTAAACTTCATCACACTGCAGCTAAAAGTACGCTGGTGATTGTTGTAGCTTAGCAATGCAGGGATCTCTTTCAGAATTTGAAGGCATTGCTTGGTGAAAGGTGAACTGCTTCTTGATGTCTTCCAAGTATGACTTTTTCTTTTTAACATATCTTAGGCTTTTAAGATTTTCATTTTTTTAATATTTACTTATTATTTATTTATTTATTTATTTATTTATTTATTTTTATGTGTATGAATGTACTGTCTGCATGCAGGTCTGTGCACCCGTGTTGTGAAATGCTGTGGAGGTCAGAAGAGGGTGTTGGATTCCCCTGGAACTGGAGTTCTCCTGGAATTGGAGTTAAAGACGGTTCTCAGCCGCCATGTGGGTGCTGGGGATCGAACCCCGGTCCTCTGCAAGAGCGGTCGGCGCTCTTAACCGCTAGGCCATCTCTCCAGCCCCAAAGGAGCTACTTTTTCTTTACCTGGGAGCCAGCCTAGAATGAAACCTACTGGGGCCCAGCTCTGCCAGTAATACATCTTAGACTGTCACTTTTTATACATAATAGTCTAAAAATACAGAATAAAAAGGCAGATAATCAAAAATAGAAAAGAAAAAGGAAAGGAAAGGAAAAGGGAAAGGGAAAGGAAAAAGGAAAGCAAAGCAAAGTAAGAATATTAGAGGATTCAATCCAAATGGTTCATAAGCTATCGGAAAGGACAAAGGAGCCGGGCGTGGTGGCGCACGCCTTTAATCCTAGCACTTGGGAGGCAGAGGCAGGCAGATCTTTATGAGTTCAAGGCCAGCCTGGTCTACAGAGTGAGTTCCAGGACAGCTGGGGCTACAGGGGGACCCTGTCTCAAACACACACACACACACACACACACACACACACGACAAAGGAATCCCTCTAGTAGGAAATTATCAAAAAGAGTAGTATCAGAAATCTTCTAGAATCAAAAGAAAATGAATCCAAATGAGCAGCACAATAATGGGGGAAGGAGATCAATCAACACATATCAAGAAACTGCATAAACCTTATAGATAAAGAAAATCTTAGGGCTGGAGAGATGGCCTAGCGGTTAAGAGCACTGACTGCTCTTGAAGAGGACCCGGGTTCGATCCCCAGCACCCACATGGCGGCTGAGAACCGTCTCAGGTTATCAGGCTTGCTGAGCCATCTCATTGACTCCCAATCCTGTTACTTTTTCTTTACATTTATTATTTAGGTTTAGACTTCAAAATATCTTGATTTATGATTTCTGAAACTAGTGATGAAATTTGTCACTCTTAACATTGTTGAGAGATGGTACCTTAAAGAGGTCATTAAGAATCCTTGTGAGTATAGATGAATACCTTTATTGAGTCATTCGAACAATAAAGGTTATTTTGGGGTTGGTTAGTTAGGGAGGGTTAGTTAGATCCTGAGAACAGGATGGTATGGGCTTCCCTCTGTCTCATGCACTTATTTGCTCTTCTGCTTTCTGTGATGGGATGATGTAACCTGCAGATGTGGCAAGAAGACCAAAAAAAAAAAAAAGATTATGTCTAAGAAGAACCCATTTTCTTTAGAATCAGGAATAGTTTACATGTTGAAGGTTATCTACTTTTTTCTCTCATATATTTCAGTTTATTTTATGCACAGCTCTTTTTTGGGCCAAGAGCCTCAGAACAATAAAATAATAGTAGCTAGCACAGTCCTTGTGGTGGTTCTCTTTCAGCTATGTAACTGCCAAAGCAGAAGAAACTGGAAGTAATAAAATCAAGAGACTGTTTTATTAACTTGATGAATGCGGTTTCTGACCTTTTGCATAATTATTATACAAAACCCATATATACAAAAACATAGGGGTCTAAGAGTTAAAGATGGATGAGAGCCTTGGATTGTGCTCTGAAATGTCAGTAGTCATTCCTGTGATTTATGCTTTGAGACTTACTTCTTTGACCTTCTCTGCCTATGTCTTGTTCTCAGCTCTGCTTTTCTTGTTAACTTGCCCCCTTTTATTTTTAGAGTTATCACACTGCCTACTCATAGGTACCCCTTAAATATCAAGATGGGCCAGATGTGGTGGTGCATGCCTTTAATCCCAGCATTCATGAGGCAGAGGTGGGTGGAGCTCTTGAGTTCAAGGCCAACCTGGTCTACATATTGAGTTCAAGGCCAACCTGGTCTACATACTGATTTCCAGGCCACCTGGGGCTAAAGGGAGACCCTGTCCCAGAAAAAAAAAAAAAAAAAAAAAAAAAATCAAGATGGGCTCAGCTCTCCTGAGAAGCCCATACCTGCTCTTGGGTTGTACAATTGTCAGTTCCTAAAGTATGCATTTCTGTCTTTTTTTTTTATTTAATTAATTTTTTTTTTACATGTATGAATGTACTGTCTGCATGTAGGTTTGTGCACCCATGTGGTACAGTGCCTCGGAGGTCAGAAGAGGGTATCGGATTCCCATGGAACTGGAGTTAAAGACGGTTCTCAGCCGCCATGTGGGTGCTGGGGATTGAACCCGGGTCCTCTGCAAGAGCAGTCAGTGCTCTTAACCAGTAGGCCATCTCTCCAGCCTGCATTTCTGTCTCTTAATGTATCTTTCTGTGATTAAGTATATATTAGAAAAATCAGCATTGGACCCTTTTTGTGGGAAGAAAATGGCTTGATTAATACAGAGGTCAATATTGTAAGTCATTTTTCCTGTCCCCACACTTAATTTGTCAAATATACAGTATACCCAACAGTACTGGCCTTGTGGTAATTTTTTTTTTAATAGAAACTTTGGGGTAAGGATAGGAATGTAGCTCAGTGGTAGAACACTCGGCTAGCTCAAGGCCCTGGGTTCCATACCCACTCAGCCACTGTTTCACTGCAGGAAGAAACTTTGTAATTTTTTTTCTAACAGTTTTTTCCAATAAAAGATTTTGTTTAAAGGATGAACATGTATGTTTTCTTTCCATCAATCTGTTAGTAGCTAAGTACATTTCCAGGCTTAATTGCTTTTAGAAGAATTGCTATTTAGACCAGCCTGATTAGGTTTCTTTTGGGGCAATGAATGTTAAGGTTAGTTACAAGCACTTGCCTCTGTCAGTTGGGTACTTTGTGTTTGTACAATAATAAAATAGCCACAGTTTAATTAGCTAGCAGGTAATCAAACAGAAAGATAACTCAATATGTTAAGGGTCTCTCGTTTTCCATTGTTTTTAGTTAAAGATTTTTTTTTTTTTAGTCTTTTCAAGACAGGGTCTCCCTGTAGCCCCAGCTGTCCTGGAACTTGCTCTGTAGACCAGGCTGGCCTTGAACTCACAAAGATCTGCTTGGATTAAAGGCGTGCGCTACCACGCCAGACTAAAGATATTGTTTTTAAATTTTTTATTTATTATTAAGCTAAATTCTTTATTATTTTTATTTTTTGTGTGTGAGTGTATTACCTACATGTATGTAAGTACACCCTTGTTGCGCAATGCTTGTGGAGGTCTGAAGAGTGCTTGAGGTCCCCTGGAACTGGAGTACAGATGGTTGTTAGGCGCTGTGTGCATGCTAGAAACAGAGTCCAGGTCTTCTACAAGTGCAGCCAGCCTTGAACTCATGAGTACTGAGACTAAAGGCTTGTGCTACCACGCCCAGCCTGTCTACATGTTTTTTTTTTTTTTTGTCTTGCCTTTTCGAGACAGAGTCTCCCTGTAGCCCCAGCTGTCCTGGAACTCACTCTGTAGACCAGGCTGGCCTTGAACTCACAAAGATCTGCCTGCCTCTGCCTCCCAAGTGCTAGGATTAAAGGCATGCGCCACCACGCCCTGCGCCTGTCTACATGTTGTTTTTTTTTTTTTTTTTTTTTTATTCTTTATGTGTATGAATGTACTGTCTGCATGTAGGTCTGTGCACCCATGTTGTGCAATGCCGCGGAGGTCAGAAGAGGGCGTCGGATTCCCCTGGAACTGGAGTTAAAGATGGTTCTCAGCTGCCATGTGGGTGCTGGGGATCGAACCCGGGTCTTCTGCAAGAGCAGTCGGTGCTCTTAACTGCTAGGTCATCTCTCCAGCCCTGTCTACATGTTTTTAAAACACCTTTCTTGCTGGGCGTTCTGGTGCACACCTTTAATCCCAGCACTGGGGAGGCAGAGGCAAGCGGATCTCTGTGACTTCAAGGCCACCTTGTTCTACATAGAGAGCTCCAGGCCAGCTGGGACTAAAGGGAGACCCTGTCTCAAAAATAACAAACAAAAAAACCTTTCTTTAATTGTTTATTTGTATATTTCTTTTATCCGGTTTTTAATAATAGAAAGGACCCAACATGCAAGTAGGTTGGGCTCAATAAAGCTACTGTGGAACGTACTTACCCTTTAGAATCTTTATTATGAAATTACATTTGTCTCTCTAGACTATCTTTTGACAGGCTAGTTAACCTGAATTGTTTGTAGTCATTAGTTGGAGCAAGGTTCATCATGGAGAAGAAAGATGAATAAAATGAAGCTCTTGCTTCTGGTTTGTTTTTTTTTAATTTTATTTATTTCTTTTATGTATATGAATGTACTCTCTGCATGCAGGTCTGTGCACCTGTGTCATGCAGTGCTACAGAGGTCAGAAGAGGGAGTCAGATTCCCCTGGAACTGGAGTTAAAGACAGTTCTCAGCCGCCATGTGGGTTCTAGGGATCGAACCCAGGTCCTTTGCGAGAGCAGCCGGTGCTCTTAACTGCTAGGCCATCTCTCCAGCTTCTGTTTTCTTTTGTATTGATTTCATTCTCATTCATTTTTTTCTGTACCTGATATCTATAGCCTACCTGAGGTTTATGTTATCAGAGGTCCCAGAGATTGTCCTCATCAGCCCTTATAAAGAATTCTGGCTTAAGAATCATAGCTATATTTGGCGAGGTGTCCTGTCCACCTGCACATTTTATGAAAGGTGTCTGATCAATCACTGGATAGAATGCACATGGAGGAGAAAAGTCAGTTGCCACAAGGAAGTGTGGGGCAGTAGAGTAAAAGGGTGGTGTGAGCAACCAGTGCCCACATGGTATAGAAAGACAACTCTAGGGGTCTAGAGAGATGGCCTAGCGGTTGGGAGCGCCAACTGCTCTTGCAGAGGACCCGGGTTCGATCCCCAGCACCCACATGGCGGCCGAGAACCGTCTGAAACTCCAGTTCCAGGAGAACTCCAGTTCCAGGGGAATCCGAGGCCCTCTTCTGACCTCCATGGCGTTGCACGACACGGGTGCACAGACCTGCATGCAGACAGTGCATTCATGCACATGCAGAAATAAATAAAATTAAAAAAAAAGAAAAGAAAAGAAAGACAACTCTAGATTAATTAGTCACCTTTGGACTACTTGGATGAATTGAGAGTAGTAGGTTGGGGAATGTAGAGAGGTAGGGTTTTTTTTGTGTTTTTTTTTTTTTTTTGAGACAGGCTTTCCCCATAGCCCCAGCTGGCCTGGAACTCACTCTGTAGATCAGGCTGGCCTGGAACTCACAGAGATCCACCTGCCTCTGCCTCCCGAGTGCTAGAATTAAAGGCGTGTGCCACCACACCCAGCTTAAAGACAGTTCTTAGCCATCATGTGGGTGCTGGGAATCGAACCCGGGTCCTCTGCAAGAGCAGTCAGTACTCTTAACTGCTGAGATGTCTCTCCAGCCCCAAGAGGTAGTATTTAAAACAGGGCCACTGGGACTAGAGAGGTGGCTTAGCAGATAAGAGCATTGGCTGCTTTTACAGAGGACCGGTGTTCAAATCCCAGCATCTACATGGTGGTTAACAACTGTTTGTAACTCTGGTTCTAGGGGATCTGACATCCTTTTCTTTTTTTCTTTCTTTCTTTCTTTTTTTTTGGTTCCTTTTTTTTGAGACAGGGTCTCCCTTTAATCCCAGCTGGCCTGGAGCTCGCTCTGTAGACCAGGCTGGCCTTGAACTCACAGAGATCCTCCTGCCTCTGCCTCTGCCTCTGGAGAGCTGGGATTATAGGCCTGCACCAACACACCTGGCTCTGACATCCTTTTCTGAGGGCATTGTATGACATAGATGCTCTTACACACATGTAGGCAATTCACTCATACACAAAAAATAAAAGTAATAAAGAAAATATTTTTTTAAAAAATAGGGCCACATAAGCCAGAGCTGCTTGGTAGAAGAGGGTAATTTTTTAGAAGCCAGGGAGATGGCTGAGTGGGTAAAGGTCCTAGCCCTGCAGGCCTACAGCCTGAGTTCAGTCCCCAGAACCCAGGTAAAAAGCTGGATATGATGGTGCACATCTAGATGGGAGGGAGAGACAGGAGAATCCCCCAGAAGCTCAGAAGCTCATTTGTGGGCCAGTTTCCCTGGAGTGAGCAGTGTGGCAGGAACAGGAATGACCCTGTCTCAACAGGAAGAGGGGAACTGACCTCGAAGTTGACCTTTGACCTACATGTATGCACATGTATCTACATGCTCACACACAAATGGTAATAAAAAGTCTAAAAGTTTTTGTGCCAAGACAAAAATTGTAATTTCTATTTTACCATATCTTTTTATTTTAAATGTATATAAAATAACAATTTAATTTATAAGCAAGTATATATGAATAGATCCTAGGGATATGAGCTCAGAAATAATTTTACTGATGGGGAATATATTAAAAATATTTGTGGTGATATATATTTGAAGACCTGGAGAATAAAGCACTAAAGAAGGCAGTTTGAAAGTAAAGATCAGTTATTGGGTTCAATTTAAAAAAAAAAAGACGAGGGCTGTGTTATAGCCCAGTAATAGTGGTAAATATATGCAAGGCTCTGGGTTCATTTCCCCTCCCAGCACCAAAAAGTGAAAAGAGAAAAAGGAAGATGAATACTCAGATTTTAAAGGATGGCACCTTGTACATTTTGTTCCCTGATTTTAAATTCAATCAGTTTGATCTTCAACCTAGCTGAAAGAACAAAGAACAGGTTTCAGTCCTAAAGTGATGTCTTACTTAAAAATGAGTGAAACAGGGGCTGGAGGGATGGCCTAGCGGTTAAGAGCGACGACCGCTCTTGCAGAGGACCCGGGTTCGATCCCCAGCACCCACATGGCGGCTGAGAACCGTCTGTGACTCCGGTTCCAGGAGAACTCCAGTTCCAGGGGAATCCGAGACCGTCTTCTGACCTCCGCGGCATCGCACGACACGGGTGCGCAGACCTGCATGCAGACAATACATTCATACACATAAAAATAAATAAATAAATAAAAATTTAAAAAAAAAAAAATGAGTGAAACAGGGGCTGGAGAGATAGCCTAGCAGTTAAGAGCACCGACTGCTCTTGCAGAGGACCCGGGTTCGATCCCCAGCACCCACATGGTGGCAAAGAACCGTCTGTAACTCCAATTCCAGGAGAACTCCAGTTCCAGGGGAATCTGAGACCCTCTTCTGACCTCCGCGGCATTGCATGACATGGGTGCACAGACCTACATGCAGACAGTACACTCATACACATACAAAAATAAATAAAAATTAAAAAAAAATGAGTGAAGCACTTTGAATCATTTGTATGAAAGCTATATATTTGAAAAATACTTGTGTGTGTGTGTGTGTGTGTGTGTGTGTGTGTTTGAGTGTTTGAGTCAGAGTCTTCTTGTAGCCCCAGCTAGCCTTGAACTTAATATGTAGACCAGGCTGGCCTTGAACTCACAGAGATCACCCTGCCTCTGCCTCTCGAGTGCTGGGATTAAAGGCGCATCTTTTAAGTTATTATTACTATTATTATTATTTGGTCTTTTTTTGAGTCAGGGTCTCCTTGCAGTCCCAGCTGGCCTGGAACTTGCATGTGCCACCACGTCCAGCAAGTTTTAAGAACTTGAATAAAAATATTAAAAATCAAAGCATTTAGCTGGGCGTGGTAGTGCATGCCTGTAATCCCAGCACTCGTGAGGCAGAGGCAGGCGGGTCTCTGAGTTTAAGGCTAGCCTGGTCTACATAGTTCCAAGACAGCTGTGACTACAGGAAGACCCTATCTCAAAAAAGACATAAATAAATGCATTTAAAGGGGGAAATTGTTATTTAAAAGATTGAATGCTGATTCTTGAGAAAGGATAGTTTCAACCCTGAATTTTTCTTTAACACAACTAAGAAAAGTAAGTAAAGGAAAACCATTTTACTAGCAGGCTTCAAAAAATGTACTGTGATTCTGCTCAGGTAAGCAGGTCATGCTGGCAGAAGCAGGGCCTGGCTTCTGGTTTCCTGTGACACTGATGTTGCCAGTGCCCTCCAGTCTCTTAGCCTGTCCCATTTGCTTCCTTGTATTTTTATAGGCAGATGAGCCCTTAGTATATTTCTAAAGTAACTATGTCTTTGGTTTTTCTCTATTTCTGTAGTTGTTGAATTTTCCTTCGTGTATTCTTCAATAAAGATGGATATTATCTCTTTTCAATTGACAAAACCAGCGTGTTGATCTTTGGCTATGGTACAAATTCTGTTTTCAGATGAAATGATACTGGATAATTGGTAAATTAAACTAAGATACTTATTCTGGGATAGGCTTTGCTAAAGTTTTAGTTTTTTTTGTGCATTATCACTAATATTGGTAAGCCCTGATCTATACTTTATTAGCCTTTCACTGGAAATTCTTGACAGCATCTCTTTGTATGAAGATGGAAGGTCACACATTCTCCAAAGGGCCTCCTATCTTTTTCTCTCAAGTTTCTTGAAAAATAAGTCAGTGACTTCTGTTTTCATAAAAGATTGTAATTGTATTGTGCATCTTAGTGGATCAGAAGACTTTGACTTGTTTAAGCTCTTGGAATAAAAACCATCAAACAAGGCTGTGCCTAGTTTGTCTTACCTCCTTTCTCTAGATTCTCTTTTTGCTATGAACTTGACATATGATGATTCAGTTTACTTCCGAGATTCAACACTCACTTCTCCTTAAAATCTAGAGAGATAAGTAAAATAAATCCCCATGGTATCATAGTCTTAACATTTTTCAGTATATGCTTTTTTAGGGGGGCGGGGCTCTTCTTAAACCAAGGTCTCCCTGTAGCCTGTAGCCCCATCTAGCCTGGAATTCACTATGTAGACCAAGCTGGCCTTGAACTCACAGAGATCTGCCTGCCTCTGCCTCCCGAGTCCTGGGATTAAAGGTGTGTGCCACCATTCGGGCTTAAAGACAGTTCTTAGCCACCATGTGGGTTCTGGGAATTGAACTGGGTCCTCTGCAACAGCAGTCAGGGCTCTTAACCACTGAGCCATTTCTCCAGCCCCCAAATATTTTTTTAAAGACTAAAGAAAGCCTGGCTTGGTGGTGCATGCCTTTAATCCCAGCACTCAGGAGGCAGGGGCAGGGGCAAGGGCAGGAGCAGGGGGATTTCTGTGAGTTCAAGGCCAGCCTGGTCTACACAGTTCCAGGATAGCTGGGGCTATAGGGAGAGCCTGTCTCAAAAAGACCCCCCCCCCAAAAAAAAAAGAATTGGGAAATGCTTGAGCTTAAATTGCTATTCCCAATTTAAATTTACATGATCTTGTACTTTTCAAATTTTGATCTCCCTCTACCCACCTCCATGTTAAACAGGTAAGTTCCAAATACTGAGGAGGTCTAGTGGGGCATGGTGGTGCGTGCCTTTAATCCCCAGCACTTGGGAGGTAGAGGTAGGCAGATCTCTGTGAGTTCAAGGCCAGCCTGGTCTACTGAGTGAGCTCCAGGACAGCTGGTACTAAAAGGGAGACCCTACCTCAAAAAAATACCCCTCCCCCTAAAAAAAGGAAAAAAAAAAAACAAAACAAAGACTGAGGAGGTCTTAGGTCCTGGGTTGGGAATCTGCTACTGCTGCTTAGCTAAGTTGGCATAGTCTCAAAGTGCCTTCTAATTATCCACATAGACAAAGGCTACTTTCAGCCTCCGTCAGGAGAGGGTTTCTTTGGAGTCAGGAGAGGATTCTTTGGAGTGAACGGAGAGAGCCATGTCTGCACATGATAATGAGAATAAAGAATGGCTGAGGGCTCAGCCCTAAACAAGACATTTATGCTATCCCCTTCAGGGTCAGAGAACATTGCAGAAGAGGGGTTGGAAGTTGTGGATAAAGAGCTAGAAGACCAGGAGAAGCATTATGAAATATCTTCTCAGCACAAACTGATATGGTCGTCATAACTGCAGCCGTGCCCACTGGCTCTGGATCCTCACAAGTTGTGTCTGTCCATCAGTCAGCTGTGGATGGGGAAGGGGCTCACAGACCCCTCACACTTAACTGATGAACAATTGACAAGTAGCAGATTCTGGGAGATGGGAAGCCTGGGCTCTAAAGGATAGTTCCAAACCATTGGTCACACAGATAGCCCTAGTTAAACTTTATGGGGTACAAAAGAAGTCACGACTATGAGCTAAGCATGTAGGCTCAGGTCTTTAATGCTACACTCAGGAAGCAGAGACAGGCCGATCTTTGTGAATTCAAGGCCAGACTGTTCAACACAGTGAAATTCAGACCAAGGCTACATAGTACTGAAACCTTGTCTTGAAAAATAAAAGTCAGGGCTAGAGAGATGGCTCATTTGTTAAGAGCTGCTCTTAACCTGGGTTCAAATCCCGACACCCACATGGTGGCTGACAGCTGTCTGTAACTCCATTTCTAGTAGATCCAACACCCTCTTCTGACTTCCCTGAGCATTGCATAACACGAGTGCATCTACATACATGGAGGCAGTCCACGCATACACATAAAAATAAATAAATGTCATGAATATGAGAAAGAAATCTGTAGGGAAGAAAGCTGACAGGAGTAGGGAGGGGAGGGAGAGTAAACAGTGCACTGAGTATGCCTATGAAATTGTTGAAGAACAAAACTCATTAATAAAATAAGTTTCACCATTAGAAAAAGTGAGCTCCTGAGGGCATTAATATTATTCTTTAGTTGATGTATCCTACAGTGTATCTTCAATAGTTTAAAAGAGAATAATACCAATAGGTTTTTTTGGTTTTGTTGTTGTTGTTTGTTTTTGTTGTTTTGTTTTGTTTTGTTTTTGGGTCAGGGTCTCCCTGCAGCCCCAGCTGGCCTGGAACTCAATCTGTAGACCAGGCTGGCCTTGAACTCACAGAGATTGCCTGCCTCTGCCTCCCCAGTGCTATGATTAAAGACATGTGCCACCATGCCCTGCTTAAAGATGGTTCTTAGCCACCATGTGGGTGCTGGGAATCAAACCCTGGTCTGCAAGAGCAGTCGGCACTCTTAACCGCTGAGCCATCTCTCCAGCCCATTTGTTTTTTGAAGTGCAAATTTAAAAAGAAAAAAATTACCCAGAGTTTGGATTCTTTTCTCTATATAATCCTGTTATCAACTCAATAAATATTTTGGTCTCATTTACTTTTTTGTTTTCCAATTTTAGTATCTCCCCCCCTTTATTTTATTTTTATTTTATTTACTTTTTTATGTGTATGAATGTACTGTCTGCATGTAGGTTTGTGCACCCGTGTTGAGCAAAGCTGTGGAGGTCAGAAAAGGGCGTCTGGAACTGGAACTGCAGTTAAAGACGGTTCTCAGCCACCATGTGGGTGCTGGGGATGGATCCTGGGTCCTCTGCAAGAGCAATCAGCGCTCTTAGCCGATAGGCCATCTCTCCAGCTCCAACCCCCCTTTTCAAGAAGTAGGGATAATAGAGCTGGGGAGGTGGCTCAGCGGTGAGAGTGTACACTTCTCTTCTAGAGGACCCGAGTTCAGTTTCCCGTACCTTTGCCAGGTGGCTCGCAACTGCCAGTTACTCCAGCTCCAGGGTTCAAACTCCTCTGGCCTTTGTGGACACTTGCATGTGCACATGCACGTGCACAGACAATATTATATCTTAAGATAGGGATACAGACTAAGCTTTGTGACTCTGTACATCTTCACTTTCATCCTTCTCTTTTCTCTTTTTCTTATACTCATTTCATTTATCCTTCTTAATCTTTTGAAAATATAAGCAAATGGTCCATAGTTAATATATTATTTTTTTATTTTTTATTTTTTTTAGTTAATATATTTAATGTCATGCATACTTAAGTACTTTTTTGTACTTAGCTCTTTTTCGTCTCCCCAGTATTGAGTATGAAATCCTGTATTGAACATGCTAGGCAAACACTTTCCTATTGATCTATATTCCTAGCATTACCTAGTCTTTTTAATTTAAGGTATATGTGATCTCACCCCATAGAATAAATGTGAGACTTATTCTTGCTCTTTTTTCTTTTCCTGGTTTTATAGTATTCCCCAGATCCTCATTAACTTGGTTGTGTTGTCAGCTGACTTGGAGCCAGCATCTGTTGCTGGGAGGAAAAGGACATAGTACTTAGTAATCAAACCATGTGTTGTTTACTCTGTCAGGTTGGATCCCTTAACCCCTCGGGATTTTCAGAGAAAGAATTTGAAGTGGAATAAAATGCAGTAGCACATACTCTGGACTAGTGAAAGAAACTCCTAGCTCAGGATCTGATTCTGACACTTGTTCTAATCAGGAACCATGCTGGCTGACACTGTGCCTTTCAGTGGTTGTTTGACCAGCATGTTGACTTCAGCATTCCAGTTGTGAGCCACCTGACAGGTGCCAGAAACTGAACTCGGGTCGTCTAGTTTGTGTTTTTGCATGTTTGTTTGGTTTGCATGTACCTGAGACCTTAGAAAAAGTCTTTGGTATTTTGTTCTGGGTTGTTTTTTTTTTTTTTGTATTTTCGAGACAGGATCTCCCTATAGCTCCAGCTGGTCTGTAGCTCACTCTGTAGACCAGGCTGGCATTGAACTCAAAGAGATTAAAGACGTTTGCCACCATGCCTGGCCTCTGGTTTGTATTTCTATTGCTGTGGTGAAACACTCTGACCCAAAACAACTTGAGAGGAGGAAAGGGGTTTATTGCATCTTACACTTTCAAGTGACATCTTTGAGAAAAGTAAGGCAGGAACTTGGACAGGAACCCAAAGGTAGAAGCTGAGTACAGACCACAGAGGACATTGCTTCCTGGCTTGTTCAGCCTGCTTCCTTTTTTTTCCCCCCAGCCGGCTTTCTTATACAATCCAGGACCACCTACCTAGGGATGACCTATAGTGGGCTGGGCCCTTCTGTATCAATTAACAATTAAGAAGATGCCTCACAGACATTGCCACAGGCCTGTCTGATAGAGACAGTTTCTCAACTGATATTCCCTTTCCCAGGTGGTATCAGGTTGACAAACTATCCAGCACATAATTCTCAAAAGAATTTTTACCGTATGTAGTGTGTGTGTGTGTGTGTGTGTGTGTGAGAGAGAGAGAGAGAGAGAGAGAGAGAGAGAGAGAGAGAGAGAGAATTCTTTGTATACAACTAATATCACAGTAATAATTGTATTTTTTTGTTTTTTTTTTTTTGGTCTTTTCGAGACAGGATCTCCCTGTAGCCCCAACTGTCCTGGAACTCACAAAGATCCACCTGCCTCTGCCTCCCGAGTGCTAGGATTAAAGGTGTGCACCACCATACCCAGCTAATAATTGTAATTAAAAAAAATATTTCTTTTGAGACAGGGTCTCCCTTTAATTCCAGCAGGCCTGGAGCTTGCTCTGTAGACCAGGTTGGCCTTAAACTCACAGAGATCCGCCTGCCTCTGCCTCCTGAGTGCTGGGATTAAAGGCATGCGCCACCATGCCAGGCACTAAAGACGGTTCCTAGTATGTGGGTGCTGGGAATCGAACTCTGGTCCTCTGGAAGAGCAGTTAGTACTCTTAACCACTGAGCCATCTTTCCAGCCTGATAAAGGTAAATTTTTATTTTGTATTTTTTGAGGCAGGGTCTTACTGGGTATTCCTGGCTGGCCTGGAACTCACTATGTAGACCAGGCTGGCTTTAAGTTCACAGAGATCTGTTTGTTTCTGCGTCTGTAGTGCTGGCTTTAAGGGCACTGGCCACTGTTCCCAGTTTAATAATGGGAATTTAAAAACAAAAGGGCAGAAGCAGGCAGATCTTCTGAGATCGAGGCCAGCCTGGCCTACATATCAAGTTCTAGGCCAGCTGAGGCTAGAGGGAGATCCTATCTCAAAAAGTCCCCCCCCCAAAAAAAAAAGTTACACAATCTTATGCCTAAACTAAGCTCCGTCTTCATAATGCTGCAAACATTTCACCAAATGTTTTGTTTTGTCTGTTCTAGTTTGGGAATACCTGCTACTGCAATTCAGTTCTTCAAGCACTTTATTTTTGTCGTCCATTTCGGGAAAAAGTTCTAGCATACAAGAGTCAGCCTAGAAAAAAAGAGAATCTTCTTACATGCTTAGCAGACCTCTTCCACAGCATAGCCACTCAGAAGAAGAAGGTTGGAGTAATACCGCCTAAGAAATTCATCACAAGATTACGAAAAGAAAATGGTAATTCTTCTATCTCCCCATGTATTATTGCTTATGTCATAGGAAGGCTCAAAATAGCATACTATAACTCAAGTATTTGTTGAGCACTGTCCTTTGATGCCTGATGATGATGATGATGATGATGATGACGACGACGACAAGGACGACCGTGGTGATGTGTTAGTCATTTTATTAGTTACTTTTCTGTGGCCTTCCCAAGCAGCAGCACCAGTGGGGGCCCAAGTGTTCAGACACATGAGCCTTTGACAGACATTTCATGTGCAACCACAACCATTGAGGAAGCAGCTATGTGAGATTCCTGTCTTCAAGGAGGTATATTTAGTGGAGGAATTGTCTCATAGTCATTAATATGAGGTGTGATTCATATTGGAAGTATGTCACACAGAGACAAAAGTCCCTGTGCCAGGAAGTGAGAAATCACGATTTCTCTTTTTTGGGGCCACTTGACTTTTCTATCAAAAGGATACCCCCTCCCCCAATGTGGTATAGTCCTTGAATCCTAGCACTTAGGAGGCTAAGACAGGAGAATTGAAAGTTTGTGGCCACCCTGGACAGCATAAGATTCAATCTTCCTTACTTCTGCCCTCCCTCTCCACTTATCTCCCCCAGAATATCATCAAACCTCCCACCAGAAATTTTTTTCTTGTGATTGTGATTTATTCATTGCACAGTACTTACAAATGAATATGTTAATTCATTCAATCTTTAAAAAACCTCTCCCTGGGCTGGAAGGATGGCCTAGCGGTTAAGAGCTCCGACCGCTCTTGCAGAGGACCCGGGTTCGATCCCCAGCACCCACATGGAGGCTGAGAACTGTCTGAAACTCCAATTCCAGAACTCCAGTTCCAGGGGAATCCGACACCCTCTTCTGACCTCCGCGGCATTGCACGACATGGGTGCACAGACCTGCATGCAGACAGTACATTCATACACATACAGAAATAAATAAAAAATTAAAAAAAAAAAACACAAAAAAACAACTCTCCCTAAGAAGAGAGCATATTTTTCCCCTACTTTAGCCATGAAACAAAAAACACCGAAGCTAAGAACTCACCAGAAGTCACACCCCAGGGAAAGCTAAGAACTCACCAGAAGTCACACCCCAGGGGAAGGAAAAAGAATAAGAACTAGACCTGGTTTCAACTAATTTAGACCTTCTCTTTTCTTATTTGAGATACATTTCATTTATTTTATTTTTATTTTTTATTTATTTATTTTTATTTTTTGTCTTTTTCGAGACAGGGTCTCCCTGTAGCCCCAGCTGTCCTGGAACTCACTTTGTAGACCAAGCTGGCCTTGGACTCACAAAGATCTGCCTACCTCTGCCTCCCAAGTGCTAGGATTTAAGGCGTGCGCCACCACGCCCGGCAATTTCATTTAATTTTTACAAGGCTTTAAGGTAGACATTACTGTCTTATTTTCCATGAGATGTGAAGCACTTTGTCTGAGGCTTTACAAAATTACTGGAAAGTGGCAGAGCTGGCGTTCAGCCTTCCTTCTTGATACATAAGGAGGTTCTGTTTCATAGGATATGCTACCTCAAAAATGTAAATGAGAGTTAGGTAACTCATGGAATCTGGTCTTTAGTTTGATATAGATATTTCAGTCAGTGTAGAAACAAAATTAAATTGTGCTTTTCATTTTGATACATCTTCAAATAGATATGCACAGAAGTGTGATTCAAGAAGTCTTACAATTGGTTATTAGATATACTAGTGTGTAATCATGACTTGAAGGTAGTCAGTTCCATTGTTCATTATGTGACTTGAAATAAGCCTAGTCAGATTTACTTCCCGGAAGTAGGGAGATTCCCCAATACAGTGGCATGGCTGGAGGCTGTTCTTGAATCTGATAGACAATTGAAGATTTGTAAATTTTCCTCACATTTGAGTAGTATTCACAGAACTCCATTATTTCTTTCATAAGAAGTAAGTACCCTTACTTTGTTAAATTCCAGGTCTAAGGTATTTATTTATTTTTAATCTTTTCGAGACAGGGTCTCCCTGTAGCCCCAGCTGTCCTGGAACTTGCTCTGTAAACCAGGCTGGCCTTGAACTCACAAAGATCCACCTGCCTCTGCCTCCCAAGTGCTAGATTTAAAGGTGTGTGCCACCACGCCCGGCTTGTTTTCTATTTTTTTTTTAATTTTATTTATTTCTGTATGTGTATGAATGTATTGTCTGCATGCAAGTTTGTGCACCCGTGTCGTGCAATGCCGCGGAGGTCAGAAGAGGGTGTTGGATTCCCCTGGAACTGGAGTTCTCCTGGAATTGGAGTTTCAGACGGTTCTCGGCTGCCATGTGGGTGCTGCGGATCGAACCCGGGTCCTCTGCAAGAGCGGTCGGCGCTCTTAACCGCTAGGCCATCTCTCCAGCCCTTGTTTTCTATTTTTAAGAAACTCACATGAAGCTCCTAGGATTTGGATTGAGGTATTCAGGTCTCAGTCTTTTTGTCTGTATTGTTATGTACCTTTAAAGGTTTTAATTGGTGAAAACTTTTTGTGTATGGTAGTCAGCATACCATCTTTTCTTGGTAACTGTTCACCATACTTCTCTGCATGTTAATCACACAGAGCATGTGCTAGTTTCTATTTCATCTAGTAGTATGTGTTTTATTGGTTTTAAGACTGATTGTATGTGATTTTTAAATGCACTACACAGTGATTTGGTTTTTTTTTTTTTTTTAATTGTTTTGGTCTTTTTGAGACAGGGTCTCCCTGTAGCCCC
>VZQC01007275.1:1098850-1145074 GCA_009823505.1 Rhizomys pruinosus | reverse complement strand
TATGAATGTACTGTCTGCATGCAGGTCTGTGCACCCGTGTCGTGCAATGCCGCGGAGGTCAGAAGAGGGTCTCGGATTCCCCTGGAACTGGAGTTCTCCTGGAATTGGAGTTACAGACGGTTCTTAGCCGCCATGTGGGTGCTGGGGATCGAACCCGGGTCCTCTGCAAGAGCGTCGGTGCTCTTAACCGCTAGGCTATCTCTCCAGCCCCTTACAGCACACTTCTTTAGTGAACTTTTCCTATGGAAGAATATTCCTTCCATAGGAATAAAGTAAAGGAATATAAAGTAAAACACACAATAAAAATGAAACTAAAAGCAGTAAAAATGGCAAATACATAAAATTGGCATCACTTTTAAGCTTTGTGTGCTATACATAATTGTATACACTGTACTTCATATAGTGTGTTAGCACAGTAAGCTTAGTGATACCAAACTCATCATCACTAATGGTGAGTTATGCATCGTGCAGAATATCACCAGGTGATAGGGACTTTTCAGTTCCATGATAATGGGTCTTATGGGATCACTTTCCTCTGTGTGGTCTGTTACTAACTCAGGTGTGGCACATGGCTGGATATTGATTTATTTTCCTCTTTTCCACAGTCATGTTTTGTGTCTATTGTTGGAATAAAACATACTACTGTGAACTCTCAGGGTACAGATACCCATTTGGTAGACACTTGGAAAGATGAAGCTTCAAAATTGGTTATGCCAAGAATCAGATAACATTTTGCTAGTAAATAAAATTCCTTTTCCTAAATAAACTTAGTGTTGAACCTAGGTGAAATGAAAGAGGACACATTTGGTAGTAGCCTGTGAAGGTGTTTTGGGATTAGAGTATGAACATTACTGAATCTGTATAATGATGACTTAGATTCTAAGGAAATATCAAATCATGCTTGGGAAATTCTCTTCAAATACATATTGCAGCGCACAGAAGAACTTAGATACTATCTCTTACAAGTTACATTAACAAATATTCAAGGAGCTGGAGAGTTGGCTCAGTGGTTAAGAGAGTGCTGACTGCTCTTGCAGAGGACCCGGGTTCGATTCCCAGCACCCACATGGCGGTTAAGAACCATTTTTAAGCCGGGCGTGGTGGCGCATGCTTTTAATCCTAGCACTGGGGAGGCAGAGGCAGGGGGATCTCTGCGAGTTCCAAGCCAGCCTGGTCTACAGGGTGAGTTCCAGGCCAGCTGGGGCTATAGGAAGACCCTGTCTCAAAAACAAGCAAACAAACAAACAAACAAAATATATTCAAGCACTTTGAACAGTGTGGCTTGGCTGATAACACATTCTCCTTCAAAATGTTGCTTCTCTATTCTCCCCCATCCACTGTAAACCAGACTTCAAAGGCCTTGGCACACTATTCCAAGTGTCCCAGAGGCCTCCAAAGGCTCCCAAATCTACCACATCAACCTATTATGACATTTCTTAGCATCTTAAGTAAACTTAAGTGTATATGTCTACATATATATTTTTCTGACATATTCTGACAGATCAAATTCCATTATAGTACACATGAAAATGGTCAAATTCTAATGGAAATATTGCTCTAATAATTAGCAACATGTTTCTTAAAGCTTAAAATTAATTCTTGGGGCTGGAGAGATGGCTCAGTGGTTAAGAGCACTGATTGCTCTTGCAGAGGACCCGGGTTTGATTCCCAGCACCCACATGGCAGCTAAGAACCGTCTTTAACTCCAGTTCCAGGGGAATCCGATCCCCTCTTCTGACCTCTGCGGCATTGCACGGCATGGGTGCACCAACCTACATGCAGACAGTACACTCATACACAAAAAATAATAAATTAAAAAAAATTAATTCTTGATGCCAGGCATGGTGACACACACCTTTAATCCCAGCACTTGGGAGGCAGAGGTGGGTGGATCTCAGTGAGTTCAAGGGCAGCCTGGTCTACATAGCAAGTTCCAGGCCAGCTAGGGCTACAGGGAGACTCTGTCTCAAAAAGACCAAAAAATAAAGAAAAAGAAATTTATTCTTGACAACAGTTTTCCTTATAAGATACATCTTTAAAATTCCTGCTAAAACAAAATTGGAGTTGATTCAATTGAAAATACAAGCAATACAAGTAACTATATATGTCATTTATTTGGTATTGCACTAGTTAAGAACAAACCATGGTAGGGAGAAGATGAGTAGAGAGTGGTAGAAGAGGATTCAGCTATAATAAGTCTGATCTCAAGACGCCCAGAGGGCAGTGAAGGCTGCCCAACTGTTAAGTGTTGGGTCAGTTTTAAATGCAAGGACAGGATGCCATAAGGGCTCTACTGAGAATGGCAGGCCTAATCCCTTAGAATAGGGTGCACCTGGAAGGGGGGAAGGGTGGGCTTCCTTCAGGAGCTGGTTCAGGGAAGAGTCAGTTCTGTAACCTTTTCTTCTGCTGTTTTTCTCTGTCCTGTAGAAGTTCCTCAGAGTCTGTCATTAGCTTTCTTATTTCCATTTTTTTCCTTAAATGTACATGTTTCCCACATTTTATTGTGTGTTGCTTCTCCTTCTGCACTGGGAGCTTATTCTTTCTCTCTCTTTTTTTTTTTTTTTTGTCTTTTTGAGACAGGGTCTCCCTGTTCAGCTGTCTTGGAACTCACTCTGTAGACCAGGATGGCCTTGAACTCACAAAGATCCACCTGCCTCTGCCTCCCAAGTGCTAGGATTAAAGGCGGGCGCCACCACGCCTGGCTAATATCCTTAGATACTTTTAAAAGGTTATTTTGAATTGTTTTTGTCTTAGACTTTACCTAAATATTCTTGTAAATTTGTATCTATTTTTGTTTGTTACTTTGTATGTAGTGTGCTGTGTCTGGTGTGGGACTGGGAACTGACCTAGAGCCTGGTGGCACTAGGCAAGTAGTCCCCCACTGAACTAGATTCCAAGTCCTGCATTTGTTTTAAATGAGAAAACTAATCTTTCTTGTATTGAAGTTCTAAAAATAAAGTTTCCTAAGTAGGTGATTTTTCTTCCTGCAGTTGCTTGAATAGTGCCCAGGAGTACTTTCCACATTAGGCTTTTGCCTTTGTGTATTGCCTGGGAAAGATTTGATTCTTAGGTTCTGCTTTTCCTGACAGTAAGAGTTCACCCTCTCCAGTCTCACTTCTTCATTGTAAAATAAGATTTAATAACAGTGTCACCAGATTAAGCCAGCAGAGCATGGAACTCTTAATCCCAGGGTTGTGGGTTCATATCCCACATTGGGCACCACTTTGCTGTCTTGCGTGGCTGGGAGGTAGAGGCCAGAGGGATGGTGTGGTATCTAACAAAATATTACACACAAGGCAATTTAATATTAAAGAAGGCTGTTTACCTGGAGATTTCCTGTTCTGTAGAACAAAGAACCCAAAGTTTCTGACTCCTCAAGTTTTTATTAGCAGGGATGAAATGCTCTCAGCAGGTAGGGAGATCAAAGGACATTTCTCTGCAGGAGCTCAGGAAATAATTAGCAACAAAATGTGGCCTGTTTACAAGGTATAGAGCAGATGTTCACACAACAATGTATAAGAGGTTTTTTTCTTTAAAAAAAAAATCTAAACATTGGGCTGGAGAGATGGCCTAGCGGTTAAGAGTGCTGACTGCTCTTGCAGAGCACCCAGGTTCGATCCCAGCACCCACATGGCGGCTAAGAATCATCTTTAACTCCAGTTCCAGGGGAATCCAACACCCTCTTCTGACCTCTGCGGCATTGCACGACTCAGGTGCACAAACCTACATGCAGACAGTACATTCATACACAATAAAAAAAAATGTAAAAAAATCTAAACATAAGTATTCAGAAACTCCTCCTGCATACATCCTGCCTGGCTCTGCCATCGTAAATATTCTTGGCTACCCATTCCTTTGCCCATAGCCAAGCATGCTTTCAAACTGGGCAGTAGTCTCAACATCTCTGAAATATTTACCGTTCTGGATAGTATGCCATGTCAGGCTAAGCAGCTGATTTTAAGTTCTTGATGGCATATCCAGACCCAACTGCAGAGCTGTCACTTGAATGAGTTTTGAAAAGCCGCACACTCCAGGCCTCACCTAATAAATCAGACTGTCTGGAATGCTTGGCCCTTTATTTACTTCTATTAAGCTAGGGTTCTAAGCAGTTGGCGTGGCCTTGGTAGGCAGTTGTCTGGCTCTTTAAAGTTTGTCCTTGTTGAGGTTTTTCTGGAGGCATAGATAAGAGTAAAAGAGTTTCTGCTTGTCTTCCCAGTAGTGCATCTGGTGTGCATCTGCACGAGGTGTGCATCTGCACGAGGCGTGCATCTGGTGTGCATCTGCACGGGGTGTGCATCTGCACGAGGTGTGCATCTGCATGAGGGTAAGTTTCACCCTTGCTTGGAATCAGTCACTGCTGGTTTTCAAAGACTTTTTATTCATCATGTTTATTTTCATCTAATTAGTCATAAGTTTTAGATTGTAACTTAATCTGTTTGTACTTTTAATTCTGATAAAATGCCAGATACTCATTTTTCTGTTTTTTATTTTTAGAGCTTTTTGACAACTACATGCAACAAGATGCCCATGAATTCTTAAATTACCTACTAAATACAATCGCTGACATCTTACAAGAAGAGAGAAAGCAGGAAAAGCAAAATGGTCGCTTACCTAACGGCGATGTTGACAGTGAAGATAACAACAGCACACCAGACCCAACGTGGGTCCATGAGATTTTTCAGGGAACATTAACTAATGAAACCAGATGTCTTACTTGTGAAACTGTAAGCATATCAGAAACCATGTAGGAAAAAAATGTAATTTGTTAAAGTTCTTTGAAGACAGGAATATGATGAACTTGAAAAGTAGAAATCTTACCTATCATATAAATATCATAGGTGTTGTTTTAGCTAAAAGGTGTATGCCTATACTTTCACATAATGCTGTTTATTAGTGGTGAATAACTGTGATAACAGGAGTGCTTATTGCAGTTTGAATGCTATGATTTTGTTTTCCTGTAGGAGGCTTTAAAACCATGTTATAGAAATTATATGTCAAAGGTAAGGTCATAGAAGTTCAAGCATGAGTCTCTTAACCACAAAGAAAGCCTTGTTAGGTAACTTCATCATTGTGGAACAGCCTAGTGTATACTTAAGACAGTCTAGGTCAGTCACTAACTTTAGACAGTCTAGGTCAGTCACTTGGAATTGACTGGCACAGATGTGCTGAACACCTATGCGTGAGGCTGCTGCCAGCATAGCACAGCACAGCACAGCACAGCACAGCACAGCACAGCACAGCACAGCACAGCACAATGCACAGAGTGCACAGCGCACAGCGCACAGCGCAGCACAGCACACTTCTTTTTTTTAAATTTTTTTTTTTTATTATTTATTTATTTTTGTATGTGTATGAATGTACTGTCTGCATGCAGGTCTGTGCACCCGTGTCGTGCAATGCCGCGGAGGTCAGAAGAGGGTCTCGGATTCCCCTGGAAGAGACCCCTTGTCTCAAAAAGACAAAAAAAAAAAAAAAAAAAAAAAAAAAAAAAAAATAGAGAAAGAATTGCCGGGCATTTGTTGTGTGCACAACCTTAGTCCTAGCACTTGAGAGAGGCATGAGGCAGAGGCAGAGATCACGGCAGTTTGGATCTCTGTGAGTTCAAGGCCAACCTGCGGTTTACACAGTGGAGTTCCTGACGGGGGGGGGGCTACGGGAGACCCTGTCTCAAAAAAAGAACCATAAAAAAAAAAAAAAAAGAGAGAGGAAAAGAATAAGCTCCCAGTGCAGAAGGAGAAGCAACACACAATAAAATGTGGGAAACATGTACATTTAAGGAAAAAAATGGAAATAAGAAAGCTAATGACAGACTCTGAGGAACTTCTACAGGACAGAGAAAACCGCAACAGAAAGGTTACGATAACTTGACTCTTCCCTTGAAACCCGCTCCTGACGGCAGCCCCACCCTTCCCCCCTTCCAGGTGCACCCTATTCTAAGGGATTAGGCCTGCCATTCTCAGTAGAGCCCTTATGGCATCCTGTCCTTGCATTTAAAACTGACCCAACACTTAACAGTTGGGCAGCCTTCACTGCCCTCTGGGCGTCTTGAGATCAGACTTATTATAGCTGAATCCTCTTCTACCACTCTCTACTCATCTTCTCCCTACCATGGTTTGTTCTTAACTAGTGCAATACCAAATAAATGACATATATAGTTACTTGTATTGCTTGTATTTTCAATTGAATTTCAAACTCAATTTTCGTTTTAGCCCACTGGAATTTTAACGATTGTATTTCCTTATTAAGGAAAACTGTTGTAACAGATAAACTTTCTTTTTCTTTATTTTTTGGTCTTTTTGAGACGAGTTCCTGTAGCCCTAGTGGCCTGGAACTTCTATGTAGACCCGGCTGCCCTTGAACTCCTAGTCCACCCACCGTCTGCCTCTCCCCAAGTCGCTGGGATTAAACAGGTGTGTGGTCACCATGCGGCAGCAAGAATTAATTCTTTTTTAATTTATTATTTCTTTGTGTCTGATGTACTGTTGATGTAGGGTGGTGCCCCATGCCGTTGCAATGCCGCCAGAGGTCAGAAAAGGGGATCGGATCCCCTGGAAACTGGAGGGTTTTAAAGACGGTTCTTAGCTGCCATGTTGTGGGGTGGGAACTCAAACCCGGGTCCTCTGCAAGAGCAAGCAGTGGCGGGCTGAACCACTGAGCCAGCGGTCCAACCCAAGAATTAATTTTAAGCTTTAAGAAACATGTTGCTAATTATTAGAGCAATATTTCCATTAGAATTTGACCATTTTCATGTGTACTATAATGGAATTTGATCTGTCAGAATATGTCAGAAGACACTCCTTGATCTTGTAGGGGACCTATACTAACTAAGTTTACTTAAGAGCTAATGCACAATGTCATACATTAATCGGTTGATGTGGTAGATTTTGGAGCTTTGGAGGCCTCGGGAACTTGGAAATAGTGTGCCAAGGCGTCCTTGAAAAGTCTGGTGTACAGTTGTCGGGGAGAAGAGAAGCAAAATTTGAAGCAGAACGTGGGGTATCAGCCAAGCCTAAACGGGGCATAAGGTGAGTGCAAGTAGAGTGGGGGGGGTGGGGGGGGGGGCGGGGGGGGGGAAAGGGGCGGGACGAGAGCCCCCGCGGCCGGGCAACGAAAACGGTAGAACCGGCGTGAGGGGGGAGAAACCGCGGCAGAGAGGTCCCCTAGGCAGCGTGCCGTACCCAGTGCTGTGAGAGTTGGAAAAAGCGAGTGAGCCAGCCACGCCCGGCGAACAGAGGGTGCGGAAACCGCCAGGGCGGGGGCTGGAAGCGAAACAGTGGGCGCGGCAAGGCAGGCTAGCACGCGCGGAATCCCACGGAGCCTAACGCGCCAGCCCGGGAAGAGGTTGGTAAGGGAACGGGGAAATGAAGAGGAGGTTTTTTTCGCTATGAGTGCGGCGGGGCGGCAATGCTGGGAGGGGGGAAGAGAATGGAGCCCAAGCGGAGTGGAGAGGGCCGGAGAAAGGAAGGCAGAGAGACAGAGTCCGGAAGGGGGAGGACGCGAAGCTCCAAAACACCTGTCAGGGCGACGACTAAAGGGGGCTCGCGGCAGGTGCACCGCGGTCAACACTAAGTTTATTTAGGAAAAGGAATTTTATTTACTAGCAAAATGTTATCTGATTCTTGGCATAACCAATTTTGAAGCTTCATCTTTCCAAGTGTCTACCAAATGGGTATCTGTACCCTGAGAGTTCACAGTAGTATGTTTTATTCCAACAATAGACACAAAACATGACTGTGGAAAAGAGGAAAATAAATCAATATCCAGCCATGTGCCACACCTGAGTTAGTAACAGACCACACAGAGGAAAGTGATCCCATAAGACCCATTATCATGGAACTGAAAAGTCCCTATCACCTGGTGATATTCTGCACGATGCATAACTCACCATTAGTGATGATGAGTTTGGTATCACTAAGCTTACTGTGCTAACACACTATATGAAGTACAGTGTATACAATTATGTATAGCACACAAAGCTTAAAAGTGATGCCAATTTTATGTATTTGCCATTTTTACTGCTTTTAGTTTCATTNTCTGTAGCCCCAGCTGTCCTGGAACTCACTCTGTAGACCAGGCTGGCCTTGAACTCACAAAGATCCACCTGCCTCTGCCTCCCAAGTGCTAGGATTAAAGGCATGCGCCACCACGCCTGGCACAACTAGATTATTTTTAAGACCCAAACCATTTATGGTGTTACTTTGCCTTGCATTTTGCAGCAGAATGACTGGTTAGCTTGATAAAGTTAGCAGAGTTTATAAATAAATAAATAAATAAATAAATAAATAAATAAATAAATAAATAAAGTTAGCAGAGTTAAAATCATTCTTGATACTCCCTTAAGCTATCCATAACATAGTTTGCACAGGACCCCTGTTTGTTCCTGCTTGTCTAAACTTAACGTGCGCAGCCCCATAGTATATCACAGCTTTGTGATACTGAGTTTATACTGTTGATATGGTATTAAAATAGGAAGTGTTTGATCAACTAGTCAGTGTGATTGAGAGGCACAGGGAAACTGGGCCAGTCATGTGTCCTGTTGCATCTTACCTTGTGGATAGAATCACTAAGCAGAGAATTATGTCTGAAGTCCAGTAGTTCAAATAAGAAGTGATGTATTTTTATGAGATGCTTTACTCATAGATTAAAAATTATAGATTTTTGGAAGAAATAAAAAGGCAAGTCATAAATAAAGATTGTAATTTGGCATTGGGACTAATTTATTTTCCACTCAATAGTAAAATGATGCAGGGTCATGTCCTTTGCCAAGCCTGTCATCCAGTCTTGGGCTATATTTTTTTTTTTTCTTTTTGAGACAGGGTCTCCCTTTAGTCCCAGCTGGCCTGGAGCTCACTGTGTAGACCAGGCTGGCCTTGAACTCACAGAGATCCACCTGCCTCTGCCTCCCGAGTGCTATGATTAAAGGTGTTCACCACACCCAGCTCTGCCTGTATTTGTAAAGAATCATTGTATGTAGTACCATATGCTACATTCTGTGAAATGGCATTGAGATTTTGGAAAATAGTGTCATTTCTCATATTGTATCTTGAGTCCATGAGACTGTCAGATGTTTATTTTGATATCCCCCCTGCACATGGGATATAAGAGGTAGACATTTATCCAGGTCCTTGGTTATCTAGATCAAGCAATCGTCTTTCAAACTTGAGGAAGATGAGTTGCTTACCAACTATCAGTACAGTACATTCAGTTCTGTCAGCTGGAAACCAGTTTCCCAGTATTTAAAGTAACTCCCTATCTTTATAGGTAAGCAGCAAAGATGAAGATTTTTTAGACCTTTCTGTTGACGTGGAACAAAACACATCAATTACTCACTGCTTAAGGTTTGTGTAGAATTCTTATTTTTGAATTGTAATAATTAGTTTTGAATATTTTTAAGTGAATTCGTAATTTTCTGGTATACATAACAAATTCATTTTGAATTTTACACAGAGGTTTTAGCAACACAGAAACTCTATGCAGTGAATATAAATACTACTGTGAAGAGTGTCGAAGCAAACAGGAAGCACACAAACGGTAATTTGGTGCTTAAGTTAAATTTTTAAAAAACATTTTATTTATTGTGTTTGTGTATGGTATGTGTGTGATGGTGGATGTATGAGGAGGTCAGAGGATAACTCTTAGGAGTCACTTCTCTCCTTCCACTGTGGGATCTGGCGATTTAACTCATCTTTAGGCTGGCAAAACAACCACTTGTACCTACTGAACTATTTTGTCAGTCCCTTTTGAATTTTTTTTAAAAATTTGAAATTTATTTTTATTTTATGTATATGACTATTATGCCTGCATGTATGTAAGTGCACCCATGTCATGCAGTGCCTGTGGAGGATCAAAGATGGTGGGATCCCCTGGAACTAGTTACTGACAGTTGTTAGCTGCCATGTGGGTTCTGGGGTACAAACCCTGGGCCCTCTGCAAGAACAGCCAGTGCTCTTAACCACTGAGCCATCTCTCCAGTCCCTTGAATTTATGATTGATTGATTGATTGATTGATTGATTGATTCTTTGGCTGTGGATGTTAGGGGCTTTTCTAGCTGCAGATGATCTACAAAAATCTCTGTTGAGCCAGACATGGTGGCACATGCCTTTAATCCCAGCACTTGGGAGGCAGAGGCAGGTGGATCTCTTGTGAGTTCAAGGCCTTATCTACATAGTGAGTTCCAGGCCACCTTGGGCTACAGGGGTACCCTGTCTCAAAAAGACCCCCCCTCCAAAAAAAAAACTCTGTTGAGTAAAAATTCTTAATTGTGTACGTTTGTTGTATATTTATGTATTGTTTGCATGTGAATGTGTGCTCTGCACAGAGGCCAAAGAAGGACATCAGATAGGTACTCTGCTCTAACACTCTGCCTTATTCCCTTGAGAATAAGGATAGAGTCTCTGGCTGAACTTGGAGCCCACTCTTTTTTTTTGGGGGGGGGTCTTTTTGAGACAGGGTCTCCCTGTAGCCTTAGCTGTCCTGGAACTCACTCTGTAGACCAGGCTGGCCTTGAACTCACAAAGATCTGCCTGCCTCTGCCTCCCAAGTGCTAGGATTAAAGGCGTGAGCCACCACGCCCGGTTAGAGCCCACTCTTTTCCAACTATGCTGTGTTGCTAGTGAGCCTAGGTGATTCTTTTCTTATCTCTATGCTTATGTACCCCAGCCATGCCTGGCTTTTTGTTTGTTTGTTTTCAAAGTGTCTCACTATGTAGCCCTTGCTATGTAGACCAAGGTGGCCTTGAACTCACTGAGATCCGCCTTCCTTTGAAGTGCTGGGATTAAAATGGGTTAAAAGCATGTGCCACTATGCTTGGCTTTGATTTGTTGTTGTTGTATTTTTTTTTTTTATTTATTTCTGTATGTGTATGAATGTACTGTCTGCATGTAGGTTTGTGCACCCGTGTCGTGCAATGCCGCGGAGGTCAGAAGAGGGTGTCGGATTCCCCTGGAACTGGAGTTCTCCTGGAATTGGAGTTTCAGACGGTTCTCAGCCACCATGTGGGTGCTGGGGATCGAACCCGGGTCCTCGGCAGAGCAGTCGGCGCTCTTAACCGCTAGGGGCCATCTCCCAGCCTGTTGTTGGTATTTTTAAAAAGCTTGTGGGTGCTGAGGTTCCCCCATCATGCTTGGTGGGAAGCCTTCTTACCCCTTGAAGCCCGTTTCTCACGTTTTATATTTTACTTTTAATATTAACAGATCTTTACTTTTAATATTAGCAGTTAAAACTCATTGAGTAAAAAAAAAAAAAGAAAAAAAATAACATGCATCCTCTATGTTAAAAAAAAAACAAACTCATTGAGTATTATTAGATAAGTGATGTTCTATTTAGTGCTTTTACAAAAATCTCTGTATCTTCAGATGATTTTCTCATTTAATGATTATGTAATAATCCTAAACCAATACAGGTAAAATACTCAGTTTGGAGCTTTCCCAGTTGCTTGTAGACTTTCTTCTTGGTGAGGGGGTATCAGATAAAAGTGTTCACTTCAGGGCTGGAGAGATGGCCTAGTGGTTTAGAGGACGATGCTGCTTTGCAGAGGAACTGGGTTTTGATCCCCAGGAAGAAAGAAAAAAAAATATCCACGTGTGGCTGAGAAGCCATCTTTAGCTCCAGTTTCCAGGGGAAATCTTGACACCATTCTTCTGACCTCCGCCGCACTGCACAGACAGGGTGCACAAACCTGCATGCAGACAGGTATACATTCATCCACATAAAATAAAATAAAATAAAAAAAAAAAGTGTTCACTTCATCCCAGTTTCTGCTGTACCCACACAGGATATTATTATATATCTTTCTACATGTGTTTAGAAGATTGGTTTAGGTATCAACAGATGGAAGATTTATTATTGTTACTTTTTATTTGAATATCAGTCTCGACTCAGAAGTGGCAGAGCAATATCCGGAGGAATGCTTCCTGGCTGGATAGCTTTGGTGTCAACCTTGACACACCTGGGTTGGGGAGCCTCGGTTGGGGAATTGGCTCCATTGGATTGGCCCTGTGGCCACATCTGTGGTGTATTGTCTTGATTGTTTGAAGCGTGACAGATATAGAAGGCAGGCTAGCAAGCCAGTAGAGAGCAAACCATTGAACATCACTCCTCCATGTCTGTGCTTCAGCCTCCTGCCTCCAGTCCTGCCCCGAGTTCCTGCTTTGAGTTCCCTAAAGGAATGATTGTGACCTGGGAGATATAACTGAATAAACCCTTTCTCCCCAAGTTTGGTTTTATCAGAGTGTTTTGTCACACAGCATGGAAGACAACTAACACGACATAATTGTGTACCAGAGAAATGGGGTATTGCTGTGTGATAGACCTGACCTATTGGTGTTTGGGGGAAGGATTGTTTGAGGTGTTTGGAACTTTGGGCTGGGAAGATCATTGAATGCCAAAGATTGGTTGCTGTGGAGCGTGGGGCAGTTTTGGGGGGCTGAAGGAGTTGTAGAAGATGGAGGCCTGGCTTGAAGTTTCTAAGTTTCAATAGGAAGAGCAGAGATCATCGACAGGACTGTATAATCTGTGGGTTCTGGTCAGCTGGGGCTCTGGAGAATCAGCTGTAAGAACAAGAAAAGACCAGAACCTGAAGTGAACGTTTTGTGGTACGTGGGCAATTGATGATGGTTGCTGGGGCGTGAAAAATCAGCTATAAGTAACAAGAGACAAGCATCACGAGGTGAAATCTTCTGGGGAGAATATCTTCAAGGTCAGCACACAGAAGCTGTGACCCAGAAAGGGCCTGAGCCTCCATCTTGAGCCAGAAGCCGGACTTGGTAACGTGTAAGAGTCTCCTATATGGTTCCGGTGTTGAAATTTGAGGGGGTCACAGAGAGCAGCCGAGGCTTGGCACTGTGAGAGGTCAGGAAAGACCATTGGTGGAAGTGCACCTCGGTTGCTGTGAAGACCCCAGGATTGCAGGGGTCATGGAGAGAAGCTGAGGCTTTGCACCAGGAGAGGTCAGAAGAGACCATTGGTGAAGGTGCTGCCTCAGTTTCAGTAGCGACCCCAGCTTTTTGGAGATGCCGGTACCCTGGGACGACCACCAAGAGCAGCGGTAGGTGTAGAATGGAGTCGGCCTGGGCCTGCGAGATGAGTGTGCCACGGACGGCAGAGTCGGAGAGGGGGAGCTGCCGAGACCCTTTGGAGCCCAGAAGATCGTGAGTGAATCCCAGGTGTCCAGCCTTGAGCTACTTGCTGGACTTAGGTTTTGTTTGAGAGTGCCTGATTCTTCCCTTTGAAATAAGACAGTACTTGTTTTGGATTTTACAGCAGCCCACAGTTAAGAGACTTTTAATAGACTGGACTTTTAAGTGTTTGGACATTTTAAGGACTGTGGGGCTTTTAAGGATGTACTGTCTTAGGTTGTGATTAGTGTTAACATCATACTTTGGGGATAAGAACTGGAAAGGTGGTTTAATAGTGATGTGTTTGTGTGTCAAGTTGACAAGGGGTCAATTGTGCTGGATAGCTTTGGTGTCAACTTGACACACCTGGGTTGAGGGAGCCTCGGTTGGGGAATTGGCTCCATTGGATTGGCCTGTGGCCACATCTGTGGTGTATTGTCTTGATTGTTGAGCAGTGACAGTATAAGAAGGCAGGCTGAGCAAGCCAGTAGAGAGCAAGCCAGTGAACATCACTCCTCCATGGCCTGTGCTTCAGCTCCTGCCTCCAGGTTCCTGCCCTGAGTTCCTGCTTTGAGTTCCCTAAGTGATGATCTGTGACCTGGGAGATATAAGCTGAATAAACCCTTTCCTCCCCAAGTTGGTGTTGATCAGAGTGTTTTGTCACAGCAATGGAAGACAAACTACGACACTTCCTTAATGTAAACGATTTTTTTTTCATTTGTCTTTGAGACAGGGTCTCCCTTTAGTCCCAGCTGGCGTGGAGCTCGCTAAGTATACCAGGCTAGCCTTGAACTCACAGAGATCCACCTGCCTCTGCCTCCCAAGTGCTGGGATTAAAGGTGTGTGCCACCATGCCTGGCAATGTAAACGATTTTTAAGTGTGCTGTTTTGTGACAGTCTGTGACCCCTGGACAAGTTAGTGTGTATTTCCTTCCAAGAAGGAAGTTTTCTTGTTTCTAAATAGGGAAAGTGTCAGTTAAGTGATATGATACTTTGTCTTGGGTCTGAACACAGGCCAGTCCAGAGTCATATATTGCTTCTATTATTCATGTTTCTAGTTTTTTCTTGACTTCCTTAATACTCTAGCAAAAAAACAGGGGCTAGTTATTCTGTAGAATGTCCTTCATTTGGATTGGCTTTGTGTTTTCTTATGACTAGACCTAGATAAATCTTACTTAGAAAGTTATATTTTTCAGGTATCTTCGTCCTATTAAGAAGCACTAATGGAACCTGTCCCATGTTTCAGTATCCCCAGGTTTAGTGTTTTGTAGCAGAACTTGATAATTGGCATGTAGTCATGCTCATAGCTAAGATTATTACAAGAAGGGTACAGAGCATAGTTAGCACAGGGCTAAGCCAGGAAAGTTCCAAGAGGGACTCCTCAGTGAAGTCGCAGTATATTGAATTCCTTCAGCATGGTGACACCATAGCAAGCTCTATAGAGTCTGTGTCCAAGATTGCTATCACATATAGGCACTCTCTATCACATATAGGCACTCTCTCAGTCTATCACATATAGGCACTCTATCACATATAGGCACTCTATCACATATAGGTACTCTCTCCATCACATATAGGCACTCTATCACATATAGGCACTCTCTGCCTATCTTGCACCAAATTCTGGGCTCTCAGAAGGAAAGCAGATGTTCAGCATAAACCATATTTTTTAATAGTTGGGTATAAGGAAATACCTTTGACAGTTTTGGAATTTGGGATACTCCTCTTTATGCTAGGAATGGAACCTAGAGCCTGGTATATAGGCCAGGCTAGTGCTCTACCACCCAGCTCTCTAAAACATTACATTCTAAGAGTATTTCTAAAATAATGACAGCTCAAAAATGTCCTCTCCAACTTCTCTACAAAAGTTTGGGAGAAAAATAGGAATACTGTACATTCTTTGGTGTTTTTTTTTTATTTTACTTTTATGTATATGTGCATTTTTGCCTGCCTGTATGTTAAGTGCATCAGTGTGTGCAATGCCTGTGGAGGCCAGAGAGGGCATGGGATCTCCAGGAACTGGGGTTAAGAACAGCTGTTAGCCACCATGTGGGTTCTGGGAACCACAACCCATTTCTCTGCAGGAGCAGCCAGTGTGCTTAACTTCTTTGTGTGTGTGTGTGTGTGTGTGTGTGTGTGTGTGTGTGTGTGTGTAGATGGACAATTACTGTATCCATCCTTGACAGCACAATAACTGTAGCTTCTTTTATTTTTTTAATTTTTTTTTTCATTTTTATTTATTTTTGTATGTGTATGAATGTATTGTCTGCATGCAGGTTTGTGCACCCGTGTCGTGCAGTGCCGCGGAGGTCAGAAGAGGGTCAGATTCCCTTGGAACTGGAGTTCTCCTGGAATTGGAGTTTCAGACGGTTCTTGGCCACCATGTGGGTGCTGGGGATTGAACCCTGGTCCTCTGTAAGAGCGGTCAGCGCTCTTAACCACTAGACCATCTCTCCAGCCCCTAGTGTGCTTAACTTCTAAGCCACCTCACCAGCCCTTCCTTGGTGTTTTAACAAGGAAAAACCCTTTTATTTCTTCTGCAAAATAATGAATTGAAATTCACATTCCTTAAGTAAAGCTCCATAAAATTATCCAATCGGTTTTCTCTTTATTCCAGATTTTAATACAAGGGAAAAATTTAAAGTTAGTCTGTCATTTAAGTACAGCTCTACAAATACTTTGACATTCTCCTGTTCCTCCTTATGGTGTTTGGTTCCTTTGTGATAGTCTCTGGCATTCCTGTGGGGGACACTACTAGTAGCACTTGTAGTTGTATGTGTTGTCTGCTGAAACATGCATGTTACCAATTAGACTTTTTTCTTTTCTTTTAAAAATATTTTATTATTTTATGTTTATGAGTGTATTGCTTATATGTGTATGTAGGTGCATCTGTGTCATGTAGTGCCCCAGAAGGTCAGAAGAGGGTGTCAGATCCCCTGGAACTTGAGTTATCAGACAGTTGTTAGCTGGCATGCTAGGAACCCAACCCAGGTCCTCTGCAAGAGCAGTCAGTGCTCTTAACCACCGAGCCAACTCTCCAGACCCATTAGATATGTTTATCTTGTTAGATTGTTTTATATTGAACTCTATGAAATTTGGTTCCAGAACATTTGGCAAAGATTTAATGTACTAGATAGTGGTGAAATGAACACAAGTGAAATGGCTTCTACCTACCAAAAGTTGAACTCCAGAAAGAGGAAGACCCATAATCACTTAAGTCTGTTACTGTGTAATCTTAGTGCTTATAAAGTGCTGATGGAGGATTAAAGAGCTATCATTTGTGCTGGAGAATATAAAGTTTGAACTGTGCTTAAAAAAAAATGTTGAGGAAGGACTATGAGGCAATCTTGGGGGGGAGAAATAGCACTTAAGAGAGAGGAAATTACTGTATTAGAATGATTCACAATTTAAAAACAAGCTCTTAAAATCTCTAGATTTTGTTATTCTTCTAGAATATAGTTATCATTCTTATTTCTAGCAAATACTCTTGAATTAAACTGTCTTTAATACCATTGTGTTAGTTTTCCTGGGGAGATGTCCATTCACTCCAGATAGGGCTCTGATGACAGACCAGAGAAGTCTAACTTGGGGTACAATTGAGTTTATTGGGGTTACATTCAAAGGAACATGGGTAAGAGCTCAGGAAAGCTGCATCTCTGGTCTCCCTGCTCAACTTTCAGGCAGCTACAGTGACATCTTCTCTTTCCTAGTATAATTAGTCAGGGCTCTGTAGAAAAAAGGAGCTAACACAATAAATATGTATTTAAAAATTATTACATTGGCTCACACGATATGGTCTAGGTCATCCAACAATGGCTGTCTTTACCCTGGTGAGATCAAGAATCTGGTAGCTGGCCACAGTGCTGAGTGCCTCAGCAGTGAACGAGGGTTCTGGAAGAGCCACTGGTCTTCAGTCCACATTGGAAACCGGAAGTGGTTCTAAACTAATACAGTGATGGAGTGCAACAGCAGCAGATGGGGGAAATGAGTCATAATGAGATGTGACGCAAGCAGATGGGGTAGATGAGCCATAGTGAAACATGACGCAAGCAGATGAGCCATAGTGAGACGTGATGAACCATAGTGAAATGTGACGCAAGCAGATGGGGCAGATGAGTCAGTGAGACGTGATGAGCCATAGTGAGATGTGACACAAGCAGATGGGGCAGATGAGCCATAGTGAGACATGACACAAGCAGATGGAGTAGATGAACCATAGTGAGACGTGATGCAAGCAGATGGGGCAGATGAGCCATAGTGAGATGTGACACAAGCAGATGGAGTAGGTGAGCCATAGTGAGACGTGATGCAAGCAGATGGGGTGGATGAACGATATTGAGACATGAGTAAGCAGATGAGCCATAGTGAGATGTGATGCAAGCAGGCAAGAAGTAAAGCTTTGTTTGTTTGTTTGTTTGTTTGTTTGGTTGGTTGGTTGGTTGGTTGGCTGGCTGGCTGGCTGGCTGGCTGGTTGGTTTTCTTCCTAACCTCCTTTTTAGCTGGGCTACTGCTGGAAGGTGCTGCCTGCATTCAGGGTGTGTTCTAGTTTGCTTTCTATTGCTGTGATTAACCAAAAACAACTTGGAGAGGAAAGCGTTTATTGGATCTCACACTTCAAATGACTGCCTATCATTAAGGGAAGTCAGGGCAAGAACCTGGAGGCAGGAACTGAAGCACAGACCACAAAGAAATGGTGCTTACTGGCTTGTTCACCTGCTTTCTTTATACTGATGGCACTGACCACTGTGGGCTGGACCCTTCCACTTCAAGTAGCAGTCAAGTGAATGCCCCATAGATAAATCCACAGGTCGCAGATGGAGGAAAATCCTCAATTAAGGCTCCTTCTTTCCAGGTTACACAAGTTTGTGTCAAGTTGACAAAAACCAACCAGCACAGACTGCTTGTCACAACACACCAACACCTCACTGTTGAGCCATTTCCGTTCTTGTTTATCCCCAAGATCTTACATGAATATCATAATATAAAGCACAGTCTAACTTTTAAAATTTCTACAGTCTTAAAAATCCCAATAATTTAAAAATCCAATTTCTCCTTTAAAATCCAGTCTCTTAACTGTGAGATCCTTAAGTCAACCCTACTTCTCTGTCTTCCATCTTCAGCACAGTGCTTGTGTTGTAGGCTCAGGCCATCCTACCACTGTCCTTGGTGGTCATCCCATGGTCCTGGCATCAGGAATATGCTGTAGCTGAGGCTATACTTTCACCAGTGGTCTCTTTTAGCCTCCCATGGTGCCAAGCCTCATATTGTCTCCATGACCCCTTCTTCAATCCTGGGATTTCTACAACAAATGAAGCTGCATTGTCACCAGTGGCATCTCCTCTAGGGGGACTTCAACCCTGCCACATGGTGTCAGTCCTCTGCAGCTTTCGTGCCACTAAAACCAGTACCACGAGGGAGACTCTGACACATCACAAGTACAACTTCTAATTTTTATTTTTATTTATTTTTGTCTTTTTTGAGATAGGGTCTCCCTTTAGTCCCAGCTGGCCTGGAACTTACTCTGTAGACCGGGCTGGCATTGAACTCACAGAGGTCAGCCTGCTTCTGCCTCCTGAGTGCTAGGATTAAAGGCTTGCGCCACCATGGCCGGCACTAAAGACAATTCTTAGCCACCATGTGGGTGCTGGGAATTGAACCTGGGTCCTCTGCAAGAGCAGTCAGTGCTCTTAATTGCTGAGCCATCTTTCCAGCCTCAGATTCTAATTTTTAGATGTAGCCTTGACCCCCTCTGGACCACAGCTTATGTGTGCTGACCCTGAGGAAATCCTTCCAAAAAGATTTCACCTAAATGATGCTGGTCTCTTACTAATCCCAGCTGATTTTTCAGCATCAACTAACCAGCATCAGTTATCCTAGTAAAGCAGATTTCACTTCAGTGGTGCTGGTATCTCCTTAATTGTTCTTCAGCCCCACCTGACCAGAAGACACAGCTTCTCAATTCAGAATATCACAATATCATCCCAAATAGTCTTTGAAGGATTCTCAAACTTCCCTCTGAAATGTCACAAACCAGGTTTCCATTGTCTGCATCATTCTTCGAATTTTCTTCCAAGTTGCTTCGACAGTTCATTAAGCTCTAAGCACTCAAAGACTTTTTGAGCCCCAAGTTCCAAACACTTCCACAGTCCCATTCCAAACCAACATGATTAATTCTATTACAACAAGAGCCCATTCTTTGGTACTAGTATCTGTTGTAGTTTGGTTTATGTTGCTGTGATAAACTTGGAGGGAAGGTTTATTTAAGCTTTTAGCTCCCAGGGCACAATCTAACACTGAGGGAAGTCAGCAGGAAGTCAAGGCAGGAACCTGAAAGGAACCGAAGCAGAAAATGCTGCCTCCTGTCTTGCTCAGATCCTTTTTAATATAGCCCCAGGAATCGCACCTCTCAGATTTCTTTTCAATCAAAATAGGAACCAGTATAATAATTGTAAAAATCTGTGTGGGGATTCGGTGAACTCTTGAAAAGATTTCTGCATCCTGCTGGTTGTAGAAATGTTTTACCACAAAAAGTTGAGATGCTTGAAGAAGTGGTAGTTGATTCTCAAGAGGTCAGATAAATATAGCAGATGAGGCAAGATTATGAAGCCCAGTTTATTTAGCATTTGAAGGAGGGGTCCAGCATAATCATGGGTAAGAGCTGGGCCCTTTCCACTCAGCAGTGAGGGCCTCGAGCATTGCAGCTTTTGGTGCAGCCCGTGATCTGCTGAGTATATTTCTCAGATGGAATGGTCGTTCCAAGATTCAGAGTTTAGTGGAGAACAGCAGCACTGATGGTGACCTTTATCTGGTCAAGTCTGGCTTTGGGAAGGAAGGGCTCTGGAGCGTCTTCTCAGCTAGTCATTGCCTGTGGTCACAGAGAGTCCACTTTCCCTTACACCTCAGAATCCACTTGAGAAGTGGTTCATTGTGTAGACTACAAGAGGACAACAGTTCAAAACAGTGATTTAAAACAAACTTTCAGTAGCTCATGAAGCACGCCCTTATCAAACCTTTTCACTTTTCTAGTGTGCTTCAAATGACTGTTGAATGATCCATGTGGAGCTGTTTGGCAGCTTCTCCTGTGAGCAGATCAGCTCTGATTGTTTCACTTGGTCACTGTCTACTTTCGATGGCCCGAAGCTTTCATCTCCTTGCTAAACCTGAACCACCACTGCACTGTCTGTCCTTAGCAGTTTCTGGGCCAAGTCCATTTGATGTTGCCATTTTGTCTTGGCTGCTTTATAGGCCATTGTATAAAAAAATCACTTGAATTTGCTTTGTGTCTGACATTAATTCCATAGTATAAAATAAATATAAAATAAATAGTAAGTAATGTCATCAGCATAAAAAGCGTAAAGCAAGAGGTACATTGAAATAACATATAGCAGAACCACATTTATTAAGATTGCATTCCAGGGGCTAGAGAGATGGTTTAGAGTTAAGAGCACTGGCTATTCTTACAGAGGGCCCAGGTTCTGTTCCCAGCACCCACACATGGCTAACAACCATCCGTAACTCCAGTTCCAGAGGAAATGATACCCTCCTCTGACCTCCATGGGCATTGCACAACATGGGTGCACTTACATACATGCAGGCAATACACTCAGACACATAAAATAAAAATAATAAAATATTTAAGAAAGGATTGCATTCCAACAGTGCAAAACCCAAAGTTACTTTTGTACCAACTTAATGATTCTTTTAAGAATGTGGTGAATGTTTTATGAAATTCTGTTTTCATCTGTACTTTTAACAGGATGAAAGTTAAGAAACTGCCCATGATTCTGGCTTTACACCTGAAAAGATTTAAATATATGGATCAACTTCATCGATACACGAAACTTTCATACCGGGTAGTTTTCCCTTTAGAACTTCGTCTGTTTAACACTTCCGGAGATGCAACCAATCCTGACAGAATGTACGACCTTGTTGCTGTTGTGGTTCACTGTGGAAGGTAATTATGACTCTGGGTCATAGTAGTCAGTAGAGCAAAGCACCTTCAGGATGTTCACACCAGCCTCGGGTGGGAACCATGGGCTTTGTTATTTATTTTGATACAGGTCTTTGCTATGCAGCTCTGGGTGACCTGGAAATCTTGATCTCTTGCATCAGCTACCTGAGTGCTAGAATTAAGACCTGTGCCACCACATCTGGCTAGACATTATCATTGTTCATCATTCTCAAGATCAGTTTGTTTTAAAATTGATTTTTCTGATAGCTGTTTTATCATTTTTCCTTAATGCATATGTAGTTTAAATTATTGCTTTAGTTGTTGTTATTATGTAACTGTTAGTCTGTGGGCCCTGTGTCTGTTTCTGGAACTTTAAGGTCAGTTAGTTTTCTTTACCTTTGTTTTTGTTTTGTTGAAGTGATTGATTGTGCCAGATGAATTGTTTCTGAGGTTGATTATGTTCCTTATCTGTGGCTATCGGAAGCATTTAAAATGGCTTTGGAAACTTCACTCAGGATTTTTCCTAGTGTATATATTTATCACCTCTGATTAGTCAATTTAGTGTAGAATCTGCTAGTCCTTTCCAGCCTGTGTTCCAGAACACATTATACGTATGTGTGTGTGTGTGTGTGTGTGTGTGTGTGTGTGTGTGTGTGTCTCTTTCTGGGGGGTGGGGGCGGAAGGTAAACATAATTGGGGACTTGGGGACTGGACCCAGGGTCTTTCGTATGCCAAGTAAATGCTTTTCTTTTCTTTTTTAATTTTTTTAAATTTATTTTTATGTGTATGAGCGCTCTTAACCTCTAGGTCATCTCTCCAGCCCCAGTAAATGCTTTTCCATTGCATTACATGCCCAGATCTAACAGTTTTTATCTTTGAGCTGGGCGTGGTGTTTCACACCTTTAATCCCAGCACTTGGGAGGCAGACGCAGGCGGATCTCTAGGAATTCAAAGCCAGCCTGATCTACATAGCAAGTTCCAGGCCAGCTGGGGCTACAGGGAGACCCTGTCTCAAAAAAGACATAGTAATTATAATTATTATCATTATTTTATCTTTGAGACAGGATCTCACTGGTCTTTAACTTGTGATTGCCCTCTCCCAACCTCTTCAGAATGTGGGATTCAGACGTGCATACCATGCGTATTTTAATAAAATAACTTAAAAAATATTTCCAAACTTCCAGACCATTCTATGATGAAAGCTTATGTTCAAAGCTACAGTCTTTGCAGACTATCTAGAATTACCTGAAGTGACTTTTTTTTTTTGGGAGACAGGGTCTCCCTTTAGTCCTAGCTGGCCTGGAGCTCGATCTGTAGAACAGGCTGGTCTTGAACTCCCAGAGATGCCCCAGCCTCTGCCTCCTAAGTGCTGGGATTAAAGGCATGAGCCACCACGCCCTGCCCCTGAAGTGACTTTTTTTTTCTTTTAATTTATTTTTGTATGTGTATGAATGTACTGTCTGCATGTAGGTATGTGCACCCGTGTCATGCTATGCCTCAGAGGTCAGAAGACGGCGTCGGATTCCCCTGGAACTGGAGTTAAAGACAGTTCTCAGCCGCCATGTGGGTGCTGGGGATCGAACCCGGGTCCTCTGCAAGAGCAGTCAGCGCTCTTAACCACTAGACCATCTCTCCAGCCCCTGAAGTGACTTTTAAGTGGACAGGCATTCCTTTTTCTTTGGTATGGGGAAGCTTGTACTAATTATTTTATATTAAAATTTGATGGCATTTCAAATAAAAATATCTCTTTAAAGGAAAGGTGGGAGACATTTTTATGTTTTCCATTTTCTCCATAAAACTTGAATTCAGGCCAAGAAAGTAGTATAACTAACATTATACAAGATTAACTTTTACTTTTTTTCTTTTGTTTTAGTGGTCCCAATCGAGGCCATTATATTGCAATCGTTAAGAGTCATGATTTTTGGTTGTTATTTGATGACGACATTGTAGAAGTGAGTACTTTTTTAAGTTCTTTATTTTCCTCTGATTTTTCCTTCGCAGTTTCTCACTCATATTGAGTAGTAGAAAGTATTAGATGAATTCTTTAGATTACAGTCTGATTAATACCTTTTGCTCCCTACTGTCCAAGCCCAGTGCCGAGTGGCCATTCAGCCTTACATACGCTGAAGTAAACAAGGGGTGCTTGCAGTCATACTGTGTTGATTTTTTTAAAGTTTCTTCTAAAAATTCCTGAGCTGCTGGGCGTGGTGGTGCACGCCTTTAACCCCAGTACTCGGGAGGCAGAGCCAGGAAGAAAATCTCTGTGAATTCAAGGCTAGCCTGAGCTATATAGTAAGTTCCAAGCCAGCCGGGGCTACCGGAGACTCATCTCAAAAAAAAAAAAAAAATTTATTGAGCTGTATAAAAAAGTACAAGACTCTTAAGCAAGCTTATCACGAGTTTCATTTGCATAGGTGTACTCGCTCATGAGCATTCTGTAACCAGCAGCCAAGTGAATAGGTGGTACATTTTCAACACCTCAGCAGGAGCCTTCACTCCTCCTCCTTGCTCAGCACAACTCTCCCTGAAACACTTGCTATTTGGATTTTCATTTTGATGATTAATTTTCCCCATGCTTGAGTATAAATGGATTCATACAGTGACTTCGTGTCTGGTTTTCCCCTTACTGTTTTACTGTAATGTTTATTCCCAAAGTGCTCACAGTAGAAGTAGTAATAGTAGAAATTAATTTTCACTGCTTTGTAATTCTCTTTCCTTTTATTTATTTATTTATTTATTTATTTATTTATTTATTTATTTATTTTTTGGGTCTTTTCGAGACAGAGTCTCCCTGTAGCCCCAGCTGTCCTGGTACTCACTCTGTAGACCAGGCTGGCCTTGAACTCACAGAAATCCGCCTGCCTCTGCCTCCCAAGTGCTAGGATTAAAGGCATGCGCCACCACGCCTGGCCTTTTTATTTATTTTTATTTTATGTATATGAGTATATTAATGCATGTATGTAAGTACACTTGTGTTATGCAGTTCCTTGGAGGTCAGAAGAGGGCATTGGATGCCCTGGAACTGGAGTTATAGACAGTTGTTAGTTGCCATGTGGATCCTGGGAACTGAATCTGGGTCCTCTGCTAGAGCAGCCAGTGCTTTTTACTGCTCAGCCATCTCCGCCCTGCTTTATAGTTTTCTACCATATGGATGTAGCAAGTGAGGTATTTGGCCTCTTGTCATTTATTGACTATCCTGAGCACAGATGCTTTGATCATTCTGAACCAGGCTTTAATTGACATATACTCTTTATTTTTCTTGTATCTACATTAGGTTTAAACATTGAAAATTGCCATTTTTGCAGGTCTAAAATGTTTGATAATTATTGTGCTTCATATGATTCAACCTACACTTCAGAGTAGAATTACCAGCTCAAAGGTAGTTGTGCGTTCACCTTTAGAAGTATCACTACCTGCCTTGGGAGGCAGAGGCAGGTGGATCTCTCTGAGTTCAAGGTCAGCCTGGTCTGCATAGTGAGTTCCAGGCCAGCTGGGACTAAAGGGAGACCCTGTCTCAAAAATACCAAAAAAAAAAATCACTGCTTCTCCAAAGTGGCTGTGGCACTTCTTGTCTGTCATGTAGTAGAGGACTGTTTGCTCCTTTCATCCAGTATTAGATATTGTCAGTCATTGTCATTTAAACCATCCAGTTTTCTAGAGCTTGTTGATATACTAACATTTACATTTTTCCTTACAGAAAATAGATGCACAAGCTATTGAAGAATTCTACGGGTTGACATCAGATATCTCAAAAAACTCTGAGTCTGGTTACATCCTTTTCTATCAGTCCCGGGACTGAAGGGAGCTGCGGTGAAGAGACACTTTCTGCCTCATTTCTTCTCTGGTTATTTTGGAAAGGATCAAGCACTGATTTTCAAGAAAAGAGAAATGCAGGAAGCTCAGGGGCAGTAGCACACTTTGCACACAATAAAGCAAAGACTGTGGATTAACACGCCCTTCCTATCATGGTAGTTGAATTTTTTGCTCAGGAATCATGCTGTCTGTCAGTTCCATACAAGGAAATGAGATCAGAGATGCCGGCTCCTCTTGTAAAGCAGCCTTCTGCCTATTGACACACATTTTTCTCTTTATTAATTGCACCAAGAATGATTTGAATTCCTTGCAAGGGCAGTAGAATAATTGGAATCTGTGCTAGGCTGATTGATAATTTAAGAAGACGACGCTGAACACACCACTTACATTGCCCGTGTTCACTATGTATAGAAGCATATTCAGTGATCTTTTCAAGCATAAACCAGAAATACCTTTGGGCCCAACACTTGCAGTTGCCTTCCTGATGTAAAAAGCTAACAGATATCAGAATCCAGTATCAGGAAGACAAAGATGTTTTGCTTCTCTGAAGAAGCTTATAATAATATACAGTATATGTATATGTAGGGAACAATTGGTCAAAATTGGCTTTTTGTTTCCCCAAGGGGAAAGACTGGCTTTGTAATTATAATTTTTTTCTTATTTATTTTACTTAAACTGATAGAATCCAAGTATTGTATGAAGTGCCCATGATTCTATCAGCAAATTTTAGCATATTTTTATTAGTTTGTCAACTTAAGTAGTCATTTTGTTTGTTTCTATTTTTAAGGTGAATTGAAAAATTCTAGCTGAGATCACTAAGATAATCATGAGAAAAATTGCAATGAGGGAGGTAAATATTCTTCAGGAGGAGCTGATATCTCTGGCTAAATATTTGTTCTTTTGTCACAGTTTATATGTCATTTGTTTTATTAAGCTTTAATTTGAATAAAATAAAAAATCCCTATTGTTGGAATAAGAAATTCCAGTGCATTGGTGGTCCACCATTTTTTAGAATTCCTCAAATTCTAATGTTTGCAGTTGAACTATGCTTGGAAAATTCAAGTCCTTGAAGTTGTGTTATTTTCAAGTGTCCCTTTTTTTTTTAAGTCTCAGAAGTAATTGATTCTTCAGGCAGTGATTTTTATTGTTGTTGTTGTTGTTCTTAATCCCCTAATTTTCTAAAGTTATTTTTACTAAAACTGTTGACTCTGAAAAACAGCAAAAAGGAATGTTCTCTGTGCTGCTATCATTAACACTTAATATCTGTACCTTTTAGCTCAGGAATGACTTCATCTGTTCATCCCATAAGCAGATTTTTAACAGGGTCACTTAGCTAATTGGGCTGCTTAGACAGATGTTCTGAGAAAAAATTATGATATTTTGACAAATTCATTTTTACAATACAGTTTCTGAAGCCTTACTCTGGCTGGAGTACTATAGCAGATGTATTCTGCCTGATCCACCAACATTGCACAGAGAATCACAGCCATGAATACGGGAGAGTCAGAGCATTCAAGTTCTCGAATTCTGAGGGCTCAAACCAAATTGTCTTGGAATTTAAAACTGTATTTTTGCATCTTTGTGTACAGAGAAAAGGGTTTAAGTGAAGCCTACTATCAGCTAGGACAGCATACACAAGGAAGATAGAGGAAGTGATTTGCTTAAAGGTACAGTGCTGAAATACTGTGTTGTGTTTGCTTTTATATTTTTGAATAAAAAAATAAGCAGGAAGAACCTGGTTAAATTTTGTATTTTGGCAAGTTATAGCATTGGGCTGAGTTCCGTGGCAGTTATACTTTGTTCATGTCCACACTGTGTTTCATCGTATGATTTACAGGGGAGGGGGTGATGGTTCTAAGTTCACTCTTTATTCTTAGTGCAGCTGGATCTAAGTAAAACATTTTGAATTTTATCAGAAGCTCAATATACTTTAAAAACTACAGGGTTAGGGTTGGGGGTAAAATACAGGTATAGTAAGTAAGAAAAGTGACCAGTCTAGGAAGCATTGGGAGGTGATCTGTTGGTTGGCTGTGATTAAATTGAGGGTAGATGCAAGTTGTAAAGGAGGCTGATTGCTATATAATTATGTACATGTTTGTTGGGATAGCTGTCCCATATTTTGTATATTGGAATAAAAGTTTCTATGAATTATCGTAACTAAAGGTAAATATTCTAAAGTCCCACTTCTAAGTCACATGGCTTCTGGTCTTGGGGATTCAACCCTGAAAAGGTTAAGACCAGAGCCAGGAGGCTTAGAAAGGGGAGGAAGGAACTGTACTGTGTGGGCCTGTGGCCTCAAGCATCATTGTAGGGTTTTTTCTGTCCTTGATGGCAATAGGAAGACCTCATTTTCCTAACATCCTACTCTTGATACTTTCTGTAAAGATGCTTCTGATTCAAGATTCTCTCATGAGGTATTTTACTAGGAGCTGGGAGGGTAAGGTGCTTGAGGCCTGGCTCTTCAGTGAACCTAACTGTGTGACCTTGGGCAAGTCACTTAACCTCTCTATGCTTCAGTCTCCCTCTGTTGTAAAATGGGAGTAATACCTACCTCACAGGGTTGTTGTGGGGATTAATTAGAGATAATGTCTGTAAAGCGTTTAAGGTTCTTGAAGAAGGCTCTATATAAATACAAATAATATCTATTAAAGTTGGTTTATTTGTGCTTGTTGGGTTTTTTTTTTTTTTTTTTTTTTTTTTTTTTCGAGAAGGGTCTCCTTGTAGCCCCAGCTGTCCTGGAACTCACTCTGTAGACCAGGCTGGCCTTAAACTCACAAAGATCCGCCTGCCTCTGCCTCCCAAGTGCTAGGAGTGTACTTGTTGGTCTTTAAGCATTTTTTTGTTCTTTTTGCCTAAAATGTCTTGAAATTAGAATACTTTAGAAATTGTATTACTACTATTGTAGAAGTTGTTTTTTTTATTATAATGCAATGAGATTTTTTCCCTAGAAAATTGGAAGTGTATAAAACAATATTGTATGTGTCCTCTTTTTTTTTTTTTTTTTTGGTCTTTTTGAGACAGGGCCTCCCTGTTAGCTCCAGCTGTCCTGGAACTCACTATGTAGACCAGGCTGGCCTTGAACTCACAAAGATCTGCCTGCCTCTGCCTCCTAAGTGCTAGGATTAAAGGCGTGCGCCACCACGCCTGGCTTCCTGTGTCCATATTTAATTAGCAGCAGTCTGCTGTGTGCTTTCCGTCACTGATGAAGATTTCCATGTTCAGTTCTAAGGAGGAAAAGTTTTATTTGGGCTCATTGTCTCAGGGTTTGGCCCATGGCTTCGGCCTGTAGCATGGCAGCACAGTGGCCTGTGGCATGGCGGCACAGTGGCCTGTGGCATGGCGGCACAGTGGCCTGTGGCATGGCGGCACAGTGGCCTGGGAGCCTGTGTGGAGGAGCTGTTCACCCCTGACAGCCAGGAAGCAAGGAGAAAACGGAGCTGGGACACCATCTTCAAGATCTTATTCCTAGCTGCCTAACTTCCGGTCAATAGCCCTACCTCTGAAATGTCCTACCACACTACCAGGATTGCCATGAGTTGCTGACCACGCCTGTACCACATGGGCCTTTGAGGGACCCTCGAAATCCAGACTTGTCTGTATGTATAACCCTTTTGAGACAAATCACTAGTCTGTACTTTGACGTACAGAGGTGACTACCTGAAGGCCAGTGTCTGCTCTCTCTCTCCTTCACTGTCCTCCCTTGCAGTGTCTGCTCTCTCTCTCCCTCACTGTCCTCCCTTGCAGTGTCTGCTCTCTCTCTCCCTCATTGTCCTCCCTTGCAGTGTCTGCTCTCTCTCTCCCTCATTGTCCTCCCTTGCAGTGTCTGCTCTCTGAAAGAATGTTCTCAGAGCAATCAGGAAATGAGCCAGACTGGTCATGAGTGTCTGCCTTAGAGTAGATGGCTTGTTCTCTAAGCCTGTATTACACATTTCCTATTTAACCTTCAATAGATGAAATTGTGTCTATGCCAAGTGTTCACTGGAACTCACAGAGATCCGCCTGCCTATGTCTTCTGAGTGCTGGGAATAAAGATGTGCACCACCACACCCTGCTCCATGTTAGCCCTTTTTTTTTTTTTAATTTATTATTGTTATTATTTTTTTTGAGACAGGGTCTCCCTTTAGTCCCAGCTGGCATGGAGCTTGCTCTGTAGACCAGGCTGGCCTTGAACTCACAGAGATCCACCTCCTCTGCCTCCTGAGTGCTGGGATTAAAGGCATGCACCACCATGCCTGGCTCCATGATAGCCCTTTAAATTTCTTCCCTAGCTCTCCTTATGTTTTCTGTGATAGTGAGGATCTCTTTTTGTTTCCAGAATTGCTGAAATAAGAACTCATGGATTTGGGATAACTGCCCTATGCCGCTATACTTAGTATTTTACTTCTTTTGATGTTAATCTCAACATCTATGAAGTGGTGATAGCTTCATTTTATTTTTATTTATATTATTATTTTGGAGGGGTCTTTTTCAAACATTGTCTACCTGTGGCCCTGGAACTTACTCTGTAGACCAGGCTAGCCTTGAGCCCACAGACAGCTGCCTGTCTCTGCCTCCTGATTACTTTTTTTTTTTTTTATCTTTTTGAGACAGGGTCTCCCTGGAACTCACTCTGTAGACCAGGCTGGCCTTGAACTCACAAAGATCCACCTGCCTCTGCCTCCCAAGTGCTAGGATTAAAGGCGTGGTTTTTTTTTTATTCTTTACGTGTATGAATGTACCGTCTGCATGCAGGTCTGTGCACCCATGTCGTGCAGTGCCTCAGAGGTCAGAAGAGGGTGCTGGATTCCCCTGGAACTGGAGTTAAAGACCATTCTCAGCCGCCATGTGGGTGCTGGGGATTGAACCCAGGTCCTCTGCAAGAGCAGTCGACACTCTTAACCACTAGGCCATCTCTCCAGCCCCAAGCTCATAACTCTTAATTGTTATTGCCAAAAGTTTTTTCCATTGTGGTAAAATAATTACCATGTTAAACAGTGACTCCAATAGTAACCTCTCATTCTTCCCACTCATCAAGCCCCTGGTCCCCTCTGGGATGTGTCTGTAGCTGCTGTACAGGCCCTTGTAAGTGGCATGGTGAGGAGTTGTCTCGTGTCTGCCCTATTTACTCTCCCTGAGGTTCAAGCCGTGTTTTAGTGTGTGCTAGAATTTCCTTTCTTTTCTTCTTTGGATTAAATTTTGCTCCATAGCCCAGACTAGTTTCAAGTTTGTAGTCCTCTTTCCTCTACCTCTCTTATATAAAGCTTAAGTAATAGACCATGTGTCTGTCCACCTCGGTGCTTGGTAGGTGGTTTCTACCTGTTGAGAGTTGAGACTAATAACTCATGGGTTTCCAAGTTTGAGCCTTGATATTAGTTCCCTTGGATTTATTACCCAGGCATTGCTGGGTCTTCTGTGCTTGGCATTTAAACAAACAACCACACTGTTTCAGTGACTACACCAGTTTACATTCCCACCAGCACGGCACCAATTTTTCTATTCTCAACCTCCTTGTTAACATTTATTCTGTGTTTCTGTTTGTTTGATTGTCATCTGAATGCAGTGTCTCATTGTGATCTGATTTGCTCCCTACTGACTAGTGATGTCGAGCATCTCTTGTGCATATTGGCCAGAAAATACTACTAGTACATAGAGCATTTGCAGACAGGTAGTTTTACTTCTGACTTGACTGCCTTTCACTTCCTTGTCTAGTTGCTCTGGCTAGAATTCCCAGTACTACTGAGGAGAGGTGGAACGAGGCACCCTTGTTCTTCTGATCTCTGAGATACCCCCCCCTTCGGTCTTTCACATGTGGCCTTTTTTAAAATTATTATTTTAATTTTTTTTTTATTTCTGTATGTGTATGAATGTCCTGTCTGCATGCAAGTTTGTGCACCCATGTCGTGCAATGCCGCGGAGGTCAGAAGAGGGTCTCAGACTCCCCTGGAACTGGAGTTCTCCTGGAATTGGAGTTTCAGACGGTTCTCGGCCACCATGTGGGTGCTGGGGATTGAACCCGGGTCCTCCATAAGAGTGGACGGTGCTCTTAACCACTAGGCCATCTCTCCAGCCCCAAATTTTTACTGTTTTTTTATGTGTATGAGCATACTGTCTGCATGTAGGTTGGTACACCTGTGTCGTGCAATACTGAGGAGGTCAGAAGAGGGCATTGGATTCCCTTAGAACTGGAGTTAAAGACTTCTTAGCCGCCATGTGGGTGCTGGGAATCGAACCCGGGTCTTCTGCAAGAGCAGTCGGCGCTCTTAACCCCTGAGCCATCTCTCCAGCCCCCACATGTGGGCTTTTTCATTTTGAGAACATATACTACCTTTTGTATCTTTTTTATTATTTTATTTATTTTTGTATGTGTATGAATGTACTGTCTGCATGCAGGTTTGTGCGCCCGTGTCGTGCAATGCCGCGGAGGTCAGAAGAGGGTCTCGGATTCCCCTGGAACTGGAGTTCTCCTGCAATTGGAGTTACAGATGGTTCTTAGCCGCCATGTGGGTGCTGGGGATCGAACTCGGTCCTCTGCAAGAGCAGTCAGTGCTCTTTAACTGCTGAGCCATCTCTCTAGCCCCAGATTTTTTTAAACAATAACTACTTACACTTTTAATGTAGGCCATTATTAAGAAACTTGAGGGCATAGCCTTTGTCATTAAAGACAAATTCACTGAGGAGTCAATGGTTTGGTGGGCGATGATTGCCCTACTGAATAGGTGGAGGTGGTGGTGGTGTTACCAATGGGGGTGCAGTTAGGTTGCCAGGCCCAAAAAGTGACTTTGGGAATTAAAAAGACAAAAAACCCAGCCGGCTTAAGAATACTACCTTAGGAAGCCGGGCCCGGGAAGGGCAATGCTTCCAGGTAGAAGCGAGGTGACCCCGTAGCTGCCAGAGTTTGAGACGCGGCAGACGTGGGGGCACACCTGGCCCGACTCTACCTGGGAGATGCATTGGTGGAGCCCGAACCCCTGCAAATGCCCAGCTTCTCTCCCGTGTATCCGGGAGCGCAAGGAGCGCATGATGGTGGCCACGCAGCAGGAAATGACGCCCAGCTGACCTTGGAGCAGCGTGACTATTGTGCCCACCACCTCATCCGACTACTCAAGTGCAAGCGTGACAGCTTCCCCAACTTCCTGGCCTGCAAGCACGATCAGCATGACTGGGACTACTGTGAGCACCTAGACTATGTGATGCGCATGAAGGAGTTTGAGTGAGAGTGGTGACTGCTCCAGAGGAAGAAATGGAGAGAATCAAGGGAGGCCCAGTGCAGCCCAAGGCCAAGGAGAAGGGGAGGTGGGCCCAGAGATGGCCCTGTAGGGGGGTCACTCACTAGTCTGTGGACCTGTCAGTGAAATAAATGCCTCAGGGCACAAAAAAACAAAAAAAGAAAAAAAAAAGAAAAGAAAAGAAAAGAAACTACCTTATAGGCTGGGCATGGTGGTGCATGCCTTTAATCCCAGCACTTGGGAGGCAGAGAAAACTCTGAGTTCAAGGCCAGGGTCTACAAATTGAGTTCCAGGCCATCTGGGGCTGCAGGGAGACCCTGTCTCAAAAGGATCCCCGCCCCCCAAAAAAGAATACTACCTTATGATACTGTCTGGTATTAGAATTACAAAGGCTGTGTCAAACTACTTTTTCAATTTTGCCTGAAGAATCAATAGGCTCTAAATTCTTTATAAGACTTCATACTCAGGCAGCCACTGACTCCTGAGAAACATCTTAGTCTCATTTGTTATAATTCACTTTGATGATGTGTCTTTAGGACTGTCTTAAGATCCAGAAAAATTGTCCTGCTCCACTGATTAGGTGAGCTACTTGAAAATCTGGATAATTGTGGAATGCTCCAGTTCCTGAGATAAATTCACTGCTGGAGGTGATGATCCCATTTTAGGAGGTGTTGGGTAGTTCTAATCCTGTTTTGGGAGCTCTCAGAATGATCTGTTTCTGGAGGTTCTGCTGTTCTGAGGCCATTTGGGTGGCCCCAGGTGGTTCTAACAGCAGCCTCTGGACCTCTGAGCTCTTCATCTTTCTCTGAGCTCACTGCCAGCCAGAGTTGACCTGATTGTCAGGGTTGTCAACCATATCCCTAAGGAATAGACAAAGGAAGCTGAGAGGGTGTAACATTTGGCTTTACACATAGCTCTTTGTTCTTAATACTATGTAGGCGTGACAATATGGACAGAATCTGGACTGATGACTTTTTACCCTGCACCAAAAAACTGTTTATGATACAGATAAGCTTACTGAGCCATGCATGGGCTCTTGTGACTTGGGCCAGATGACCTGGACCTGACTTTGCTCTCCACCCAAGATAGTGAATGAATGTGGTGTGCTTGAATTAGCAAATCAAAGCAGTGGAAGGATCCTTATTGGAAAGAGAAGAATAAGTTTGACATTATGTGTACAGTTAATTTAGGACTAGGAATCTAAGGGCAAGATTATCTGATAAAGATGGATCCATGTTTGTAGTTCTCCAATTTATGCTGGAAAAACAATAAAAATATGGGTAAGGCCTGGCTCCAGAGCACAGTTCCCTGAGACATCAGAAAGAACAGAAGGTTCTCAGAGTTCAGGGCCACTCCTAAAACTAATGCTTGGAGTCAGGCTGACAGTATATTCAGGTACAATCGTAATGTGGCTTAGAAACATCGCCAATACTATAGTAGCACAGACTGCTACAGTTTGCCATTGGGGAAATCTACATTGCTATTTGTCATTAAGATAGGAAGCATCATTTCATTGGAACAGGGAGGCAAGCTGAACAAAACAACAGAATCAGGATTTCTTTTTTTGTTGTTTGTTTGTTTGTTTGTTTTGTTTTGTTTATAGCTCTGGCTGTCCTGGAACTCACTCTGTAGACCAGGCTGGCCTCGAACTCACAGAGATCCACGTGCCTCTGCCTCCCAAGTGCTAGGATTAAAGGCGTGCGCCACCATGCCCGGCATTTATTTATTTCTGTATGTGTATTAATGTACTGTCTGCATGCAAATCTGTGCACCCGTGTCGTGCAATGCCGCGGAGGTCAGAAGAGGGTGTCGGATTCCTCTGGAACTGCAGTTCTCCTGGAATTGGAGTTTCAGATGGTTCTTGGCCGCCATGTGGGTGCTGGGGATCGAACCCGGGTCCTCTGTAAGAGCGGTCGGCGCTCTTAACCACTAGGCCATCTCTCCAGCCCCAGAATCAAGATTTCAAAGAGAGTTGAGCTGATAACTGCTTTCAGTGTGAAGAGGTACACTGGTATCAAAGTGTTATTAATGGCCTTGGGTGAGTCTCCCTTGCACATACAGACCACTTTCCTTTGAAAAATGTTCACATTTTTAGGTTGAACCTCTACTTACGGCTGGTGTGATGAAAGACATTAAAAATTATCTGAGGAAGCCAGTTTTCCCAGGATTACATGTGCAGGTCAATTCTTTATAGTTTTAATTTTAGGTGGGTATTTTTGCCTGCATGTATGTAAGTACACCCATGTCATGCAGTGCCCATGGAGGCCAGAAGGGGGCATTGGATTCCCCTGGAACTGGGATTACAGATGGCTGCCATATGGGTGTTGGAAAGTGAATGCGGGTGCTCTGCAAGAGCAGTCAGTGCTCTTAATTGCGGAGCCATCTCTCCAGCCCCCATTTACATGCCATTCTTTTTTTTTTTTTAATTTTATTTATTTCCATATGTGTATGAATGTACTGTCTGCATGCAAGTCTGTGCACCCGTGTCATGCAATGCTGCGGAGGTCAGAAGAGGGCGTTGGATTCCCCTGGAACTGGAGCTCTCCTGGAACTGGAGTTTCAGACGGTTCTCGGCCACCATGTGGGTGCTGGGGATCAAACCCGGGTCTTCTGCAAGAGCGGTCGGCGCACTCAACCACTAGGCCATCTCTCCAGCCCTACATGCCATTCTTTAAATCATCAGTGTTTGCACTTATTTTTTGAACAGATTTTTTTTTTTAGTCCCAGCAAAAAGCTGAGCATCGTGGTGCATGCCTTTAATCCCAGCACTCAGGAGGCAGAGGCCAGAAAATCTCTGTAATATGGGGGCCAGCCTGGTACACATAGTGCGTCACAGGCCATCTGGGGATACAGGGAGACCTTGTCTCAAAAAAGGGAGGGGCTGGAGAGATGGCACAACAGTTAAGAGCTCTGGCTGCTCTTATGGAGGAATTGGGTTCAAATCCCAGCACCTGCATGGTGCCTAGCAACTGTCCATAACTCCAGTTCCAGAGATCAAGTGTCCTCTTCTGGCCTCCACAAGCATTGCACAACCTGGGTGCCCTTACATATATGCAGGCAATACACTCATACATATAAAATAAAAATAATATGTGTTTTAAAGCCTATGATGAGCATACTACCAGCATTGTGATGTAGATTTGTAATACTATTTGCACTTTGGTTTACTCCCTCATGAAATACTGGCTAGAACTGATGGTAAATTATATTAATTTTCCTTGCTGTTAGACTGTTACAAAGTGAGATAAAGTTGATCCTGTAACAAAGTGGGCAGGGTGGGAAGGTATGTCCTTTACAAGATGCTACTGAGAAATGATGTGGACCATGGTGTAGATAGGTCAGAGTGGCTGTGATGCAATTCAGGAAGATGGAACTTGGTTGTGTTAAGGAGAGAGGGGCATTAGAGTGGATGCCTATGTCTGTTCCCAACTTTGCAGATGGAGAAGACTTTCTGAGAATGAAGGACAATCATGTCTGGGGTTGCAGTGTGAGCATTCTGTGGTCTGGATGGGCCAGGATTTGTTTCCTAGTGTTTGTTCCTAGTACACTGACCTTGCCTAGAAGTTCCAGAGACCTGCCTGGTCTTGCTGGCATGCAGAAACTCTACTTCTTATGCTCATGATCAGCAGTTGGCCTTCACTTGACACACCACAAGCACAAAGCCATCTCATTAGAACTTGAGATTGGGTACAGCTGAAATGACTAGCGTGTTCCTCAATTAGACCGGCTTTGCTGTTTTCCCTTGCAGAACATCTACAATGGCCCATTTAATAATTGAAGACACGGGGCTGGAGAGATAGCCTAGCGGTTAAGAGCACCGACCGCTCTTGCAGAGGACCTGGGTTCGATCCCCGGCACCCACATGGCAGCTGAGAACCGTCTGTAACTCCAATTCCAGGAGAACTCCAGTTCCAGGGGAATCCAAGGCCCTCTTCTGACCTCCAAGGCATTGCACGACATGGGTGCACAAACATACATGCAGACAGTACATTCATACACATACAGAAATAAATAAAAAATAATTGAAGACACAGCCATCACTATAGCTTTGCAAACTAATCCATCTTCCCCTACAAACCTGATAGATTGATAAACTCAAGTTATCAATGCTCTTAACTGCTGAGCCATCTCTCTAGGCCCATGAAATGTTTTTGTAGTTTTTTTTTTTTTTTTTCTTTTCTTTCTGTTGTGTTTTATGAGACAAGGTCTCATTATGTAACCTTGACTGGCCTGGAATCACTATGTTGACCAGGCTGACCTCAAACTCACAGAGATCCACTTGCCTCTTCCTGAGTGCTAGGTTAAATGCATGCACCACTACACCTGGCTGGAACATAAAAGTTGTAAAGAAAAGATTTGCCTGTAACTCACACATCCAGAAGATAGCCAGTGCTCAGCTTCTTTTTTTTTTTTAATTTATATAATTTTTTATCAAATCTAGACCCGTGTCCCCCCATCCCCCCACCCCACCACAGCTCATGCATTCTGCCAAATATGCTTTTCATCTCTTTCTTAGTCTTTCTCAATATTCTCCATGGGCAAGTTGACTGTTTTGAGCAGAAGTTCACTGTTTCAGTCAGTTCTTTGATGCAGTCCTTTCTGTTGTTGTTGTTGTTGTTGTTGTTGTTGTTGTTGTTGTTTCCAATATGCACCACTCCCAACTGCTTTGGACAAAAGCTCAAGGGGCTGTGCACAAGAAATATTTACAACTGGGTAACTGGCATTAGCATCCACAGATGAGGGATACCATTCGTCGTTTGTTTTTCTGGGACTGTGTTACTTCACTCAGCATGATGTCCTCTAGCTCCAGCCATTTTCCTGCAAAGCTCATGATGTCGTCTTTCTTTACTGTTGAATAGAACTCCATTGTGTAGATGTGCCACATTTTCTCTATCCACTTGTCAGTTGAGGGGCATTTGGGTTGGTTCCAGCTCCTTACTATTGTGAAGAGAGCTGAAATAAACATGGCTGTGCATGTATCTCTGTGGTGGCGTGAGTCTTGAGGGTACATGCCCAGGAGTGGTATGGCTGGGTCGGGTGGCAAGTTCATTCAAAGTCTTCCAAGGGTTCTCCACACTGCTTTCCATAGTGGCTGTATGAGTTTAAATTCCACCTAGCAGTCTGGAATGGTGTTCCCCATTTCCCCAAACAACCTCTCCGCACTTTGTAATCCGATTTTGTTTTCTTGTCCTAGGGGCTGTTTTATTGGGAGTAAGTGATATCTTAAAGTGGTTTTGATTTGCATTTACTTAATGATTATGTTGTTGAACACTTCTTAAGGTGTCTTCTCAGCCATCTCTAAATTCCTCACTTGTGAAGTCTTCTGTTCAGCGTCTTTGCCTCCATTCTGTTGAGTGGGTTCATTTTGTTTTCTTTCTTCTTTTGTTTTTTGAGTAGTTGATTTATAATATTCCTGGAAATCAATGCTGTTGTCAGATGGTATCTGCACTGGAAGGTTTCTCTCCCACACTGCCTGGATTTTTCTTCACTTCACTTGGATTGTTTCTTTTGAATGACAGAATCGCTTTTGAGTTTAATGAGGTCGCCATTTGTCAATTGTCGACCTTAATTCTTGGCAGCACTGCTGTCTGATTTAGGAAGTCTTTTTCCTACACCTATGTCTTGTAGTCATGCTGCCAACTTTTTCTTCTTCCTCCTTCAGATGTTTGGGGTTGTCCACATTGAAGGTCTTTGGATCCATCTTGGAGTTGACTTTTGTACAGTGTGAGAAGGTGAGAGGGTTTAATTTCATTCTTCTACAAGTGTGTGATTCAGTTTTGCCAACACCACTGCTGAAGATGCTTGTCTTTTCTCGTTTGTGGTCTTCTTGGCCCCCTTGGTCATAATTATAGATGGCTGAAATTGTATGTGGCTCATGGTTTGGATATCGGATCTTTTGTTCCATTTGGTCAAACCAGGTCTGTTTTTGTGCCAGTAACCAGCTGTTTTATGACTAATAGCCCTGTAGTATATTGAAGTCTGGTAAATGTGAGATCTTCCCTGTGTGTACTCTTTTTGCTCAGGGTCTGTTTTTGGCTATTTTGGAGGTTCTTTGTTTTTTCCAACATGAATTTAAGACTTTTTTTTCCAAGCCTCGTGATAGAAAACTCGTGGGGATTTTGATTGCAAATCTATGGTTAAAATCTATACAAGAGAATTTCGCACTAGAATGGACATTCTTCACAATGTTATTACTTTTCACCCAATCCCAAGGAGCTGGGAGGGTTTCTTCTTATCTCTCTGATGTCTTCTTCAATTTCTTTCTTTAAAGGTTTAAAATTTTTGTTGTAGAGACCTTTGGTGTCTTTGGTTAAGTTTGTTCCTGGGTATTTTATTGTTTTTGAGGCTATTGTGAGTGGGAAGGTCTCTTTGAATTCTTTCTCCAGTTGCTTGTTCTTGGCGTAAAGAGAGGCCATTGATTTTTTTTTTTTTTAGATTAATTTTGTATCCTGCTACTTTGCTGAAGCTCTTAATCGTTTCTAGGAGTTTTCTGGTGGAGTTTTTAGTGTCCCTTAAGTAAACAATCATATCATCAGCAAATAGGGATAGCTTGACTTCCTCTTTTCCAATTAGTACTCCTTTAATTTTCTTTTCTTGCCTTATTGCTCTAGCACGTGTTTCAAGCACTATATTGAAGAGGAGTGGTGACGGGGCAGCCTTGCCGAGTTCCTACCTTTAAAGGGAATGTTTCTGTCATTTCCCCATTTAGGATGATATTGGCTGTGGGTTTCCTGTATATGGCTTTGATTACACTGAGGAATGATCCCTCCAATCCAATTCCCTCTAGGACTTTTAAGCATGAAGGGATGCTGGATTTTGTCAAAGGCTTTTTCAGCATCAATTGAGGTGATGGTGTGGTTTTTGTCTTTCATTCCATTTATGTGTTTGATGATGTTTATTGATTTTCATATGTTGAACCATCCCTGCATCTCTGATATGATCAGCTTTTTGTTTTGTTCCTAGGATGTGTGTCTCCCTACGTCAGACATCCAGATGTTCTCCTTCCAGCCTGATGAGAACACCGCAGCTCAAACCCTGGACCCCACCAGAGCCTCCTTTCTAGGTGCTAGGTAGAAATTTATGGCTACCCATGCCTCATATTCCAGTCATACTGGACTACTTAATGTATTCCCAAGTAATAAAAGTAAGAGCTAATGTTGCTAAAGTGGCTTCTGTGTGTTTGGCTGTCAGCTCTCAACATGCATGATCTCATTTTACCCTCCGGTCTTTATTGCCAGTATGCTTTAACTGCAGGTTGTCCCTAAGTTGTATAGAGGAAAGAACATGCACTTTGAAGTTAGAATCTCAAGTCTCATGTTATCAGTGAAGAAACTGAAGTGCAGAGGGGTTAACTTATTTGCTAGCAAAGTCACACTGGCAACAAAGTATAGCCAGGATTTACCCCAAAGAGGATCCAGTCTCAGAATACAGAGCATGCTCTGCAGACCACTCCACTTTTATGTATGTTACAGCATGCCGCTTCCCTTGCCTTAATTACATGTATCAGTGTCCTAGGCATCCTCTGACATGCCAACCATCTTATGAAACCTTTAACAATCCTCAGCTAAATTTTAATTTTACTTACTCTCCCATGACACTTGTACACCAGGACTCACCTGGCTGCCAGACCTCAACCTCTTTGAGGACTGAAGGCCTGTTTGGGTCATATCTCTGACAGCATGTGTCCTGCAAAAGAATACATCCTTACCACATATACTGAGTTGGCCTTCGAATACCTTGCATGGAAAGAAGTGGGCAAATATTGGAGCTACTATTTTGACAAGTGGTCATCTGGTATCTACCTACCTACCTATCTACCTGTGGAGGTTTGAATGAAGTGTCCACCATAGGCTTAAGTATTTGAACACTGTGTCCTCAGATTGTGACCCTGTTTGGGGAGGACCATGTAACCTAGGAAGTATGGCCATGTTGGAGGAAGCATGTCACTGGAGGTGAGTTTGAGAGTTCATAAGTCTTGTTTTAACTTCCAGTTTGTCTCTCTGCTGCTTGTGCCTGCTTGAAGATCTGAGCACTCAGCTTTCTGCTCTGATTGTCTCCTACCATAACCTCTCTCATTCCTCTGGATAAGCCCCATAAACTCTTCCTTCTTTAAGTTGCCTTGGACATGGTGTTCGTCACAGTAATAGAAAATGAAGTAACAATATCTATTATGTGTTTATCGTCTGTCATTTGTCTATCTTTTATAAATTATTTATTATTATTTTCATATGTGTATGAGTGTACTGTCTGCATGTAGGTTTGTGTACCTGTGTCGTGCAATGCCGCGGAGGTCAGAAGAGGGTCTCAGATTCCCCTGGAACTGGAGTTCTCCTGGAATTGGCATTACAGATGGTTCTTAGCTGCCATGTGGGTGCTGGGGATCGAACCTGGGTCCTCTGCAAGAGCAGTCGGCGCTCTTAACCGCTAGGCTATCTCTCTGTCTTTCTATCTTAATAGCCTCACCAGGTAGCACAGGTTGACCTTGCACTTACGATCCTCCTGTCTCTACTTCCTAAGTGCTAGAATGATCGTGCTTGACTTTCTGGGATACTCTTAAGCGGTACAGTGAAAAAATTTAAGGCTCACAGTTAGACAGAACTGGTTTGAATATTGGCCCCTTTACCATCTGTGGACTTTTTACAGCTTGGTTTCTTCATGTGGACATTTTAAGATTTTAATCAATGTGGCCAGGCATAGTGGCACTCACTTTTAGTCCCGGCACTGGGGAGGCAAAGGCAGATGGATCTCTTTGAGTTTCGGGCCATCTGGGGCTAGGACTACAGGGTGACCTTGTCTCAAAAAGACCAGAATAAAAGATGATAATAAATGTGGCCGGGTGTGGTGACGCATGCCTTTAATCCTAGCACTCTGGAGGCAGAGGCAGAGGCAGGCGGATCTTTGTGAGTTCAAGGCCAGCCTGGTCTACAGAGTGAGTTCCAGGACAGCTGGGGCTACAAGGGAGACCGTGTCTCGAAAATCGAAAAAGACATACACACAAAAAAAATAGATGATAAAAAAAGTATAAAATGTCTCTAGTGAAATGTTAGGGATATACCACTTCTCTCTCCCATCTCCATTTTCTCAATAGATATTTATGAACCTCCTTTGAAGATTAAAGAATAAACATAGTTATCAGTTGTTTCAGTCCATATGAAAGCATAGATTTACCAGTCGTTTTCTGTGAGGACTCTTTTGACCTTTTCTCTGCATTACCACTGTGTTGGTCACTGACCTTGAATATTAAAGGCTAATTCTTCAGTTTGCAGCAGAATATTAACTTTATAAGCAATGTGTGACTTTATCAGAGTTCCAGGTGATGTGGTATCTGGATACCTCAGCCAAATTCCCGGTTTCTCAATGGTAGTTATAGAATCAAAAGAGTTTGGCTGTTAGTAATGGGGCCATCATTCTGGGAATAAGAGTGAGGGAATCTCTCCCTACCAGTCATTTTAGGATACTGCCATGGATTAGAAAATCACTTCTGCAATTGAAGAGACTTTTCATTTTTATATATTATGTTCCTAATTTCAATGCTCTATGTGTGAGTCTTGTCAGATTCAGGCATTGCAGTAAGTCTTCAAAAGGGGGGTCAGAGAGAGTTTAATGGGGAAAGTTACTGTTTTCCTAAGGGTTAAAATAAGCAGAGAATGGATTATTACATAATCAATTATATGTGCTACTTGATTACAAACACAAATTAATTTAGTTCAAAATTATCCTCTAGTTTTCTGTTCTCCAAAATTAGATTATGATAATAAACATGCAGGACCTCCTGAATACAGGCAGCCATCCTTGCACCACTGATCTTTGGGGGAATTCCTTTTCAGGGAATATTGGGAAAAAAAGTACGAGTAATCTCAACGGTGAATCATAGTCCTTACACCCACTAAAGATTGTCTTAAAACAATGTGGACGGGCTGGAGAGATAGCCTAGCGGTTAAGAGCACCGACGCTCTTGCAGAGGACCCGGGTTCGATCCCCAGCACCCACATGGCGGCTAAGAACCGTCTGTAACTCCAATTCCAGGAGAACTCCAGTTCCAGGGGAATCCGAGACCCTCTTCTGACCTCCGCGGCATTGCACGACACGGGTGCACAGACCTGCATGCAGACAATACATTCATACACATACAAAAATAAATAATAAAAAAAAAACAATTAAAAAAAAAAAACAATGTGGACATAAAGCTTGATCTTTTGGAATCAGGTGTTGGATTTCAGGTACTGGCTTCTCCAACTAGTTGTGCAAATTTAATCAGGTTACTTAATCTGTTTCTAGTAAAATAAAACTAAAAATTGAGACAATGGTGGTTACTTTTCAGTGTTTTTAGTTTTTCACATAGTGTTTATAAAAGATGTAGTGAATCATGCCTATAACCCAAGCACTTGAGTGACAGAGGCAGGAGAATTGCCTTGAGTTTGAGGTCAGCCTGGGCTGTAGAGTGAGACCCTGTATCAGAATGAAACAAAACAAAACATACATATGATATACATGTGTAACACATTCCTCCTCAATGTACAGTAGGCAATATTGGAGGTACTCCCCCGACTTGTTGGGTGGTCATGAAGGTCAATAGCCTCTGGCCACAGGTTTGTCCACGCATGGGGGTAGTGGAAGCCAACAGTTCCTGGTTGGGTTTGACCATGAAGCCCATTGGCTGCGAATCTTGCAGCTGTGGGGCCGCTGGCCACAGGCATGCATTTGGCCGTGGGGTCATCAACCTTAGAGCTGCTAGAAGACCAACAGTCTTCTGGGCATCTGGCAGTTATAACAGCAGGAACTTATGACTTTTACGACAACAGGGCCTTGGGGGACAAATGAACAGAACATCATGATACGGACACCTGGGCCATGTAGTTTTGCCAAGTTAGAAAAACATTTCTCTGGATTTGAAGCTTATTTAAACAAAATACCAGAAGAAGTAAATATTTAGGGCTTAAAAGACCACAAAAGAATTGAAAATGGCTATTGAGTCAATTTTAGACCACGTCAATTTTAGACCATAAGAGTTATATTCAGTTTATAACCAATTTATATTCATATATAACCAATTATATGGGCTAATCCTACATATTGAAACCCAGTGTTCCCCCTGTGGTTCATATTTATTTGTTTCTTCAAATGCAGGAGATTTCTGTGGCTAATTGAGACAGAAGAAAAATTTCCTAAGCTCACTGTGGATCCCTGTTGCATTTTGCTGATTGTGTTTAACTTTATGTTACTGTTACCAAATGCTTGAGATAAATAAATTTAAAAAGGATTAAGGGGGCTGGAGAGATGGCTCAGTGGTTAAGGGCATGTGCTGGATAGCTTTAGTGTCAACTTGATACACCTGGGTTGAGGGAGCCTCAATTGGGAATTGGCTCCATTGGATTGGCCTGTGGCCACATCTGTGGAGTATTGTCTTGATTGTTGAGCAGTGACAGTATAAGAAGGCAGGCTGGGCATGAGCCAGAGAGCAAGCCAGTAACCAGCACTCCTCCATGGCCTGTGCTTCAGCTCCTGCCTCCAGGTTCCTGCCCTGAGTTCCTACCTTGGGCTCCCTAAGTGATAAACTGTGAGCCAGGAGATGTAAGCTGAATAAACTCTTTCCTCCCCAAGTTGGTGTTGGTCAGAGTGTTTTGTCACAGCAATGGAAGACAAACTAGGACAGAAATTGGTACCAGAAGAGTGGGGTATTGCTGTGACAGACCTGACCTTGGTGTTTTGGGGAAGGATTGTGGAGGCGTTTGGAACTTTGGGCTGGGAAGATCATTGAATGCCTAAAGATCATTGCTGTGGAGCTTGGAGCAGTTTTGCTGAAGGAGTTGTAGAAGATGGAGGCCTGGCTTGTGAAGTTTCNAAAAAAAAAAAAAAAAAAAAAGAAAAAAAAGAAACTCGGTTGCTTACCAAAGCCAGCAAATTCAGTGTTCTATAATTTGAAGTTTGGAAGTCACATTCGAAAACACTCTGTTAGGTTTGAAAAACGCACAGAAAAAACTCTCAAGCCTAGGATTCAATCTTTAATACAAAATTTATTTAATTTGCTGGTGCACCAGAACCCAATTAAGAAACTTATGTGTTGGGGGAGGCAATTGTTGATGCATCAGGGACACAACCCACTCCACGCAGGGATGAGTGCGACCTCGACTGTTTTCTAGAGAGCTTTTAAAGACAAAAACCACAAATTAGAGGAATTCGGTGGCGTTATAGAAACACAATTGCTAGGCAATGAAAGCAATGGTGACCTTTAAGCTGATTGGTTGTGTTTAGCAGCATGAAACCTCTTGGGGAGTGGATGCACTCCTTCTGGAGCAGGAAAGTTCATCCTGACCTCGGGTAGCTTTGGGAGCTAAGAACTCAGGAGCAGAGTATCGGGGGAAAGTACTCTTCCAGTTATGGTCAGAACAGGAGAGGTAGTCATAGGAGCGATTGAACTCAAGGTGGGAGGGAGTAACTATGGGAACCAGACCTGCTTCAACTAGAGAGTTCTTCCTGCATGGTTAATTCTTTCCTTTTGATAAACTCTTTCTGACCTGGTCCTAAAGGCAACAGTTTGTGGGAAGGCTTTAAGCCTGGAAAACGATTATTTTCCTAGATGCAGGCAGCATGCGTGTGACTTAGTGATTTAATGGAAGATAGGGGTGGGGAAAGACTGGAGTGGGTTTGTGTTAGAACCGAGTTTTTTTTGTTTGTTTTGGGTTTTTTTTGGTCTTTTTGAGACAGGGTCTCCCTGTAGCTCTGGCTGTCCTGGAACTCACTCTGTAGACCAGGCTGGCCTCGAACTCACAGAGATCCGCGTGCCTCTGCCTCCCAAGTGCTAGGATTAAAGGCATGCGCCACCACGCCCGGCTATATGAGAGATTTTTATACTATTGAAGTTCTACGTTCCAGTGTCTTTAGCACAGAAGAACAAACTCACTATTCTAGCCCAGTGACCATAGGTGGATATTTAGTCTACCTCAGAAATGGTTTTTATTTCTAAACCATTTTATGACAGCTTAATACATGTTATTGCAATTATGTGATTTAATTACATCTATCTAAACCATGTAACTGTCATATAAAGCCATCTCATGAACACGAATTTTGAATTGTTTCTTGCCAGCTATGTTAAATGATTTAGAAAGACTTGATCAAGGTAGGCTTACTTAATTTGCTTTAAATTAAGTGTAAGGGAAATTAGAGCAGAATAATACAAATATAGAAGGGCTCTCTGCTGAAATCACAAGAGTCTTTTAACATCTCATGCCTGAAAGAACTGAAATTTGAAATTGTGTATAATGTTTTCTAGATGTGATTTGTGTCAGAAAGGCTTCTCAATAGGAGCACTACACCCAAGAAAAGACTTTGGCTCTGAATCAAAATATTGTCAAGTGAATTATATGTGCTATGAATTAAAATAAAATGCATACACTTATATATATATAATATTTGTCACATAAAAAATCGATTCACTCAATACATATGTTATACACCTACTATGTGTTGGTGCATATGTTTCCTGACTTACAACGGAGCAGCATTCTGATAAGCCCACCATAAACAGAAAATATACTCAGTTGAAATCACACCCAACCTGTGGCTCATCCTGACTTCTCAGCAAAGTGCCCTGTAGAGAACTGGTTGTCCTCTCTTGATCAGGGTGCTGACTGGAAGCTTCAGCAAGAGAGGATTGGACCATATCACTAGCCTATAAAGATCCAAATTCAGGTTTTGAAGTATAGCTTCTACTTAGTGCATATAGCTTTCACATTATCACAAAATAAAAAATCATAACTTGAATCATCATAAGTTGGGTAGCACCTGTATTCTAGGTTCTGAGACTACAGAAATGAAAAAGATCCCTGCCCTCTCAAAAATTGTTCTATTGAATGAGACTGCAATAAAAAGCAGTCACATATTCATATTTAAAAAATTTTAAATCATACTTTATGTATGGCAATACAATTTACACTTTATGTATGGCAATAAAGTTTACACATTAAATAATACAACAGAATACTTTGATATAGTTTTAAACAGAAGAGAAAAATTCAGATTATAACACCCAGAACAAATTTTTAAATTATTTTTCTTTTTTTTGCATTTTATTTTTTAATTTTATTTATTTATTTATTTTTTTTTTTGAGTTTCTTTTTTTATTTTTTTTTTCACAAC
>VZQC01007275.1:988593-1097747 GCA_009823505.1 Rhizomys pruinosus | reverse complement strand
TTTTTTTTGTATGTGTATGAGTGTACTGTCTGCATGTAGGTTTGTGCACCCGTGTCGTGCAATGCCGCGGAGGTCAGAAGAGGGTCTCAGGTTCCCCTGGAACTGGAGTTCTCCTGGAATTGGAGTTTCAGACAGTTCTCAGCCGTCATGTGGGTGCTGGGGATCGAACCCGGGTCCTCTGCAAGAGCAGTCGGTGCTCTTAACCACTAGGCTATCTCTCCATCCTTTTTCATATATAACATTCACATCTATGAACTGCATGGGTTAAGTAGATGGAAGGGCAGTGGCAGAGCTGCCGCAGCAGAGACTGCTGGGCCGAGGCAGTGTGGGGCAGGGATGTGAATCCGGCCCCGTCAACAGTGTGTGAGAACATTTGGGGACCACAAAGGCCAGGACCCTGAACAGTCCTGAAAGCAGAGCTGGTGGGAAACCAACAGATAAAGCTGAGCCAGGCTTTTTATACTTATTTATAAATATAGCTTATACAAACCAAACTTAGGCATTTTTTACTTCTTGGACTCTAAGTTCACTCATCCCCTCCTTAGTGGCTTGCTTTTGCTTAGTTGGCTTTGAAAGTCACTAATTCTGGAGGTCACACAATTGAACTGGCACATTGCAGAGCTAGGAGTTATCTCCCACTAGCTCTGCTGTAGGTGGCACCTCTGACCTGTGGGTCATGGTGATAGTGGTTGCCTACGTTGCTTTTCAGGGATTTGAGGCCACACTTCTTGAAACTATTGACCCCTTCCTAGGGCCTGCATTGGTATTTGCTGAGTACCTTTCTGATTTCAAGAGGCTGAAGACTCCACCCTTAGAAGACCTCATTTTCTGAGCACATCTCCCATGAAGTCATGAGAGTTGACTACTCTTACCCAAACCATTGGCAACTTCATGCTACAGACCTCTCTCCACGCCTAAATCACTCTGCTGCTTTATCTTGGTAAGTACTCTCAAGCCCCATTCTCTGGGAGATGGATTTGAGACATGAATCTTCTAACCTCCATGTTTGTGAGCCGTGAGAGTAAATTCTTTCGCAAAACTCATTTTGTTGTATGCAGTGACCTGCAAATTGTACAAAGGGAAACATGGGCCTAATTTGGTAGCAAAAGGAAAGTCAGAGATGTTTGAGGAGGGCCATCAGAGAGTGAGATCCCAGAAAGCAAAATGGGAGATGCAGCACATTTGGGGTGTGGCCAGGAGCATCTAACATTCTGGAGAGGCCCAAAGGTTCTAGAGGGCTCAGTGAGGCCCGGGGCAGAGGTTTTCCAAGGAAACCGAGAAGAAGCCAGGCTTCAGGTTTGAAGGCTTTCTTGGGGACAGGAGACCAAGTCCTGGCTCCCTGTCCAATAGTGTAGATGTGAGGGAGAGATAAAAAGTGGGATGGGTGGGGCCTTTTGTGGGAGAGGGGAAGCTCTGGGCATTGGCTGAAGGGAAGGGACTCTGGCAGGTGAGGAACACACCAGGATGTGTCTCCTACCTAGATGATGGAGCTTCCTGTGAACATGGGAGCATGACTTTTCTTGGGAGGCAAGTCCAGCAATGAGGCCCTGATAGGAGGAGCTGGGAGCTAGGAGCCTTGATCCCAAGATCTAAGATGTGGCAGGTCTGAGCTCCCTGGGACTTAGGGAGACTTGTGTGGAAGGACACTAAGGCCCCCTTGGTCTTCCAGCTGGTGGGGTCGCAGGGAGCATACGTAGGTGAGTGAGGGATGGTAAAGAAAGGGAAGGACAGTTGAGCCTCCCTGGGCAAGGCATCCCCCATCCAGCAGCATTCAGCCCCAAGTGTTCCTAACAGCAAATACAACCCACAAACATAAAGTTGAATGAGGTATGTACAGAGTTCAGTGTGTTAGGAGTAGATCAGAAAGAGTTAATCAAAAGGAGTTAACTGTAGAAATAAGTTAGCTAAAGCTAGTCAGGTTCCCATGTCTGGTTTCCATGAGTACCTCTATAACACACCTTAACTGCAAGAGCACATTCCCTGCTACTCTGCCCCTGACTCCCAGTTCCCAGAGCTGTTTCAGGTCAAGATGAAATTTCCCAGCCCTGAGGGGTACATACCACTCCCCTAGTGGGGGGAGGGGTTCCCACTCCCCCAAGGGGCTTCATGTTTCTAGTCACAACCAATAAGCTTAAAGGTCACGACTGCTTGCTTTGTGTTTCCCAAGCAACTGCAAAATTCCCCTAGTTTGTGGTTTTTCTCTTTAAAAACTCTCTGTAGCAAATAGTCCAGGTTGTACTCTTCCTTGCATGGGTTGAGTATCGTCACTGGTGCACCAACTTTCAATTGGCTTCCTGGTGCACTAGCTTTCTCAATTGGCAGCCCTTTCTTTTGAATAAATTTTGTTTCAAAGACTGAATCCTGGGCTTGAGATTTTTTCTGTGCAATTTTCAAACCCAACAAGTGAATAATTCTGAAGCGCACACCTGGTTAATGCTACTTTGGTCAAGAGAACTAGAATTTGTACCCTGGAAACTTCAAAAAGGCCTCTGGCCCACCCCTTACCCATCCTTCTGGTGTGACACCATCTTTTCCTTTTGTTTGTAGACTGATCACTGTGTACATGTCCTTAAATAATGTACTTTGATTGATTTTAAATGTGATAGTTCTGGCATTAGGAGACTGATATAGGAGATGGCTTGAGTCTAGACTGGGCAGCATCAGGAGACCCCATTTCAAACACACATGCATATGCATGCTCATGGACATACACAGAGATACATATTTACATCCTCAAACTAATAACAACTTTATAAGAATGGAACCACATCTTGATTTTTTTTTTCTATCTTGTTTCTCCTTGGCATTGTTTTTCGAAATTCACTATGTATAGCCCAAGTTCATTGATTTTCCGTATGGTACAGGATTCTCCTATAGGAATCTGTCAGAGTTACCTAATTGTTTGACCATAGGTGGGAGGTTCATTGTTGTATGCAGTTATTGAACTTTTAGGGGATGTGAGTTACTATTATAGTTTGGAATCAAAATTTCCCTCCAAAGTGCATGTGCCAAAGGCTTTGTTCCAAGCCTCCAGTGCTTTGGGGATGTGGTAGAGCATTTAAGAGCTAGAGCCTGGTAGAAGGAAGTGGATCTAGGGGTGTGCCCTGGAAGGGGGTTTTGGGATCTCCACCCTTTCTGTGTCTGCTCCTCAGATGCTGTAGTTCATTACAGGTGCAAAACAGCAGCACTAAGGGTGTAGGGACTGTGTAGTAATGTTCCCATGGCTTTAAAAATTTGCCTGGTGAGCTTTAACCTTGAGAATATATGTCTGGAGATCCTTGTCTCAAGAGAAAGTTTATGTAAGAATGCTTACTAAGACTATACTTTCAGGGATCATTTCTATAGTATATTACTAGAGAAGGTTCTCTGACTGTGTAGAGTATCAGAAACCATGAGGAGGAGATGTAGCGTTCTCTCCTGAGCGTGAAGCCGGCTCTTGGTGTTGCTTTACTGCAACTGCCACTTGCCATTGATGATAGTTCTCTCCTTTGGGAGAGTAGAGGGAGAGAGTGCAGTCTGAGTGGGGGAAAAAATGCTCATTGAAGAGTTATCTCTGGAATGCTGGTTTCTCTCCTAGCTTGTCAGAAAACACTTTGTTCTCCCAAGAAGGCATGCAATGGTGATAATGCTATGTTGCTCATTTTTTTTTTTTTTTTGGTCTTTTTTGAGACAGGGTCTCCCTTTAGAACTAGCTGGCCTGGAGCTCGCTATGTAGACCAGGCTGGCCTTTAACTTACAGAGATTCACCTGCCTCTACCTCCTGAGTGCTGGGATTAAAGGTGTGTGCCACCAAGCCTGGCTAACTCATGTTTTACTGAACTACTATATTTTGGCCACTTTATTATTATTCATCATTCTATAAATATTCAGCTGTAACTCTAATGAGTATAAAAACAGAGCTGCCTGTTCTTTTGGCGTGTGTGTGTGCGTGTGTGTGTGTGTGTGTGTGTGTGTGTGTGTGTAGAAATCATGTCTTTTTTTCTCAGTCCTGTGACAATCCATTCAGGTGCCATGGCTGCCCACTGGTGGCCACACAAGTGACCATGAGCTGAAACCGTGAGCCAAAGTAAAATGTTTCTCCTTTGAACTTGATCATCTCAGTGATTTCGTTTGCTCACCTAAGGGGTTTTGCCATCACCATGAATAGCTGACTGACACAGGCACGCTGCACAGGAGCTCTGGTTTCTCTGTAGTCTGGACCTGTGAGGGGAAGTTCTGCATTTCCATAATAATGATTTTAAAAGTAATCCCAAATTCCAGAAGCATGAGTTTGTTGTCCATGTCTTTCTTCTCTGTTGGTTACAGAAAAAAACTGTAAATTTCCTACCATCCTCATGGATTTGTCTATCATTTTAGTTTTATCATTTCTTTTTTTTTTTTTAGGTTTATACTGAATCTGTGTTAGTAGATGCATAAAATTGCTGTGTCTTTATGGTAAATTGAGCAGATTTATTAAAAAATGATTATGACATTAAAAATGCCTGTAAGTCTGGGTGTGGTGGTGCACGCCTTTAATCCCAGCACTCAGGAGGCAGAGGCAGGAGGATCTCTGTGAATTCAAGGCCAGCCTGGTCAGGACAGCTGGGGGCTACAAGGAGACCTTGTCTCAGAAAGAAATGCTTGTAAGGGAGTTGGAGAGTTGACTCAGCTGTTGAGAGCATTGGCTGCTCTTACAGAGGACCCAGGTTTGGTTCCCAACACTTACACAGGTGAACTTAACATACATACACATAAAATAAAAATAATAAAAGAATATTTTTAAATGCCCATAAGAACATTGTGCATAACACTGTCAACGGTGTTGAGCAGCAGCTCATGGGAAGCTCTCCAATGTTATCATCTTTTCATTATGAAATAACCTTAACTATCTCTGCCAATGCTTTAGGGTTTACTTTTATATTGTATCTGTATGCTTGTTACCCTTGGATCTTGGACAAGGGGACCAAGGGAATGAAATTGGTGGGAATGAGCCGTAGCATGTAGGATACAGGAGCCAGGCTAAGCCATCGCCCTTCTCACTAGTCACTGCGTGTGCAGTAGTAAGTAGGTCCAGCCCACAGAGGCTGACATTTTCATCTCCTGGGGACTAGAACAAGGCAGCCACCTGTATCTGCTCCATGCCAGGCACTGGGTACACATGCGACCTCTTTCCCAACTACCTACAGTTCGAGGGTAGCTGATAGTTATTACTCCCTTCACCTGGATTTTTACCTTGCTTTTTGATTTTCCAGTGTTCTTGGTGGGAGAGGGCAGGAAGATGAGTTTTAGGTACTCTGTGAGGATGTTGTACTACCTCTCAGCTCAGGATAGAGGACTCAATATTTGTCGGCCTTGTTACTTTTTTATTTGTGTTTGTATTAATTAATTGACATGCATTTATTGAGCTTCTGCAGTGTTCAGACACTAGGCTCATTTGGATCCCTCTCTTTGAGTTCCTTGGTCACTCTTCATGGGTATTAGATAAACTCTGTCCTGGAAGGCCAAAGACACTCCTTGTTCGTCCTGTGGTGGCCAGGGAGGTGAGAAGAGAGCAGAGGTGCCCATGCCCTTGGACTCCTCCTCTTGGGAACTTGAGACCTCTTTCTTTCTACAGGGTGGCTCTTTGCTCTTGAGAATGGAGTAGGTTGCAGTAGGGGAAAGTTCCCCCTCTAAAGACAGTTAGGTAACGTGAAGTGGGGAGCATGCCACCAAGTGTCCCAAATTCCTTATTCCAGAGTCAACACGACCTTGATCTTTATTACAGAAGATTATGCAAGATTAAGCGGCTGGTAGGAGCAAAGCTGTGCCATCCGCCTCTAGCCCTGAGATGACTAGGGAGTTGTAATACCAAAGTATGATGCCTTTGAGAATAACAGATGTGCCAGTAAGCTGTCTGCTGGAGGATCAGCTGTAATCCAAGGCTTCCACAGGCATGTGGACATGTGCTTACCATTTCAAGAATGGAGTTTTCCAGAAATCATCTGCAGTACAAAAGCCTGGTTCTTTCATGCCTTCTATTATAACCTTCTGAAAGGGACTGTTTACAAACCAGCTTCTTCTTCCTCTAATTTCTTAAAAAAACCACATTGCAGAAGAACACCCCCAAATGCCGTTGGTTCAGTGACACTTTATAAAGCCACCTTGGGGGCTGGGGAGATGGCCTTGTGGTTAAGAGCGCCAACTGCTCTTGCAGAGGACCCAGGTTTGATCCCCAGCACCCACATGGTGGCTGAAAACTGTCTTTAACTCTAGTTCCAGGGGAATCCGACACCCTCTTCTGACCTCCGCAGCATTGCACAACACGGGTGCACAAACCTACATCCAGACTGTGCATTCATACACATATGAAAATAAATAAAATAAAAAAAAATAAAGCCACCTTGGTCCATTAGGATGAAAAACATCAAACAGTTCACACTAAGTTCCCATGGGAAGTAGCAAGACTGGGATGTGAAGTTCCCTTGAAGATCCATGGAAGGAGGAAGGCAGTTCCTCTGCTGGCCTCTGCTCTATACTGAACTTTTCCTCCAAGGTCCAACATGAGCTTGGGTTTTGCAGGTATTTTGCTGAAATGTTGTTTAGGGGAAAATCAACAAGCCTAGAGACTGGATCTCCAAGTCTGTTGTCTTCCTCCCGCATTGAAGTGTACTGATAGTATTTTCATAAGAGGATCTTTGAAAATGAGAAGGCCTTAATAACAGGGGCATTTCACTGGATGTGTCTCTGTGCTGGATGTCTCAGGGGCTGGACACAGCACCAAAGAAGACACATTGCAGGATGTGTGGACCTCAGAGGGGCCTGGCACATACTATGAAGTGGATAGGCTGAGAGCTCTTCAACTGAGATGCCAACCTTTAAGCAAACTAAAGAAAGAAGAAAGGAATGTGGAATAATGTGGATATTGCAGGACGAGAATGGAGCTGTCACAGCCTTCTGTCACAACGTCCCTCTGTGTGGTGTGCCAGGGAGCACCTAGCATACATGGGACTGTAACTCACCCCTGCTAATCCCTTACTGATGCGCAGGAGAAAAACCACAGGCACTCGGGGACTTTGCAGTGACTGCTCCCAGCTCTGCTCAGTTTCCTACCCCACCAGCGCATGTCATCACCTCTTCAACTCTCCAGCTATGAAACCCAGCCATCTGCTCCTATTCACAGTTATCCTGTTATTTTTCTGCTATTTATAGTTAAATTTCATTGTTGTTCATATGAGTTCAGTTTTTTTAATTTTGTTAAGGTTTTTTAAGGTCTTTTGTTAAGGTCTATTAAGATAGACCTAGATGTGATCTATCTTAATATTTTGTGTACAATTAAAATATAAATACTTGTACTGTTCTTTTCTGGGTCAATTTGATATAGCAGGTTGATGGTGTTACTTCATCTATATTGTTGATTTTTTTTACTGGTTCTCTTTTTGAGAGGAGTGTTGAATATTCAGGTTATGTTTTGTATATCCATTTAGATTTGTTTTGTATATCCATTTAGTTTCATCAGTTTTTTTCCTCCTTGTATTTCGAAATTCTGCTTTTAGGTGCATACATGTTTAGAATTGCTACGTCTTCTTCATTTATCATTATATGATGGCCACCTTCCTACAGTTTTCTTTGTTCCAAAGTCTACAGTATCTGATAGTAATATGGATACTTATCTTTCTTTAGTTCCTATTTGTGTGACACATCTCTTCCAATTTCTTTTTTTTTATATTCAAAACTTTATTTCTAAAAATATTTCCCTCATTACAATTTTAAAAGTTTGGGTATGTGAAAAGATTTCTCAAACAGTTAAAATGAGTTTGCTCTTCTGTAAAGAGGTTTTTTTTTTTTTTAAAATCAACATCCATTGGCGTTCCTCCAACTGAAGAGGTGTGTCATACTGAGATAGTCGATATCGAGTTCATTAAGGCTGCCTTAATCATCCACATTTATAGCTCCATTCATCCACCTATGATCGATGGTCCTCCTGGCTGAAGCCCCAATGTTGTGCTTGAGGCGTTGAGTTTATTGCCAATGGTCCTTGGCTTCTTTGCCCAAATAAAGGTCTGTTTCTACCTGTTTTTTTGAAAAGGTGAATCTAAGCTTTCTAGAGATGACAGCAGTGAAGGTAAGAGCTTCAGATGTGGTATGACATTGAAGTTCATTGGTCTTAATTTATTAAGAGTAGAAAAATCCAAAGATGCTGTGAAAGTCTGAGAAGAGAATGGGGGTTTTTGTTTGGGTTTTTTTTCCTGGAGTGTGGAGGTTTGTTCTGAGCTGAATGGTTAGTACTGGTGGATGTTGTTCTTAGCCAAACTGGTTAAAGTTCTACATAGTTCCTTTGGCTCACAAATTCTGGTGGTCTGAGTCATGTAGTACAGTTCTCTTGAATGACTGTGGTTTACAGTTATGGCTGAAGCATCCTGAATTGTCAACAGAAATCTGGGTCTGTTCATGTGCTTACTGCTTTGGAGGATGCAACATTAGCAGGGGTTAGTTTTGTTTCTCTGGAGATGGTGGTAACAGTTCTGTCAGGTCAATCTTAGGTTGTTCAATGTAGGAGGAGAGAATTAGAGTTTCTAATTTCTTCTCAATTCTCTCAACCTTGCCAATTAGGAGGTTGAGTTTGTCATCCAGTGCTCTAAGAAAATCATTGATTCTTGAAAGTTGAGCCTCTGTTTGTCCTGCTGTCTGGAGGTGGTCGGCTAGCTTCAATAAAGCTGCTTCCAGCCAGTTCTTGTTGCCAGTTTGCATCTTAATACCTTTGAACAGTTCAGGATATTGGAGAATTACCTCTGATATTTAAAATCACTGGTTCATAGGAGAACTGAATTTCTAATCAGAGTGCCTCAGGGGAAAAAAGTCTTCACTGGTGTAAATTGGTGCACAGAACCCAAGGAGCACTCCCAACAGGACAGTGAGCCTCTTGATTTCAGATCACGCCTCTTCCAATTTCTTAATTTGTACCTTATCTCTTATTTTTTCAAATGGCATATATTTTAAAAATTCATTCTGCCAATCTCTGTCTTTTAATTGATGTTTTGGGGCCACTTATATTTAATGTAATTAGTGGCATTTTTACACTTAGGTATACTATTTTGTTTTGTTGTTGTTTCTTTGTTTTCCCTTCTTCTGGTTCTCTATTTAGAGCTTTTAGTTACTTCCTTATTTCACTGTATTTCTTTGTATATTTTTTCGCTTTTTTTCTATAGGTATAACACTGTAAATACTTAACTTTTTTTTTTACACATTTTATTTGGAATAAGTATTTGACCTCTTAAGTGGATTATAGAAACTTATCATCATATTGATTGATTGCAACTGTCAAACATGGTTGAAGTAACTCAACAGGAAAAGACTAGTCTATCTCCCCAGATGTTTGCCACATTTCTTGCTTTTCCTTCATTTCTGATCTGCCAGTTTTCCTTCCAGTGTCATTTCTCTTCTGTCTGATCAACTGATTTAACCATTCTTCTGACAGGTGTCTGTTGGCAATGGGTTCTCTTACTTTTTCTTTATCTGAGCATGTCTTTATGTTGTGTTACAACTAAAGTATAATGTCATTGAATATAGAATAGAATTCTAGGTTTGACAATTTCCTTTTTTTAGCATGTGGAAAATGCACATATTCTTTTTAAATTTTAAATTTTTTAATTTTGTGTATATGAGTGTATTGACTTCATGTGTGTAAGTGCACCTGTATCATGCACAAGTAAGAAGAGGGTGTTGGATCTCCTGTAGTTGGAGTTGCAGACAGTTGTTAGCCACCATGTAGGTGGTGGGAATTGAACCTGGGTCCTCTGCAAAAGCAGTCAGTACTCTTAACTGCTGAGCCATCTCTCGGTCCCAAAATGCACATATTCTTATGGACTTTCTAATTAGCGTATATTGATTACACATAATGGGTTTCACTATGACATTTTCCTGTATGTATGTAATGAATTTTGGTCATATTCACCACCTCCATTATCCTCTTTCCCCTTCTTCCTAACTAATCAGTCCCCTTTTTACTTCCATGTCTTTTTTGTGTGTGGCCCAATGGGTTTAATTAGAGTTGCTTACATGAGGATGGGTATAGAGTTATTTATAAAGCATGGGCAACTTACCCATGGGTACATCTCTGAAAAAAGTCTCCCTCCACAACACTCATTAACTGCTAATAGCTCCTAGGGAAAGCAAGGGCTTCATGAGCCCTGGATAGAACATTGGCAGGCCCAGTCCTATGCAGGTAATTGGAGCTGCTGTTAATTTATGGATGCCGTGGCCCAGTCATGCCCTAGAGACAAGATTTTACAACACTCTTCCCGTTTTTTCCAGGTCTTACATTCTTTCCATCCTTTCTTCTGTGATGTTCCCTGAGCTTTGGAGGGGTTGATACAGATGTCCCATTTAACACCAGACATTCAACAGTCATTTATTCTCAACATTTTGACCAATAATGAGTCTTCCCAGTAACCACTATCTACTTCAAAAAGAAATTTCTTAGTGGGAGTGGTGCACGCCTTTAATCCTAGCACTTGGGAGGCAGAGACAGGTGGATCTCTGTGAGTTCAAGGACAGCCTGGTCTACAGAGTGAGTTCTAGGCCAGCTGGGGCTACAGGGAGACCCTGTCTCAAAAAAACAACAACAAAAAAAAGAAACTTCTCTGACCAAACCTGACACCAGAATCAGTCTATGGATATGAAAATAAATATTTAAAGGGCAGTTTGATAGGCACATTTAGCAAAATAACAGTAGTAGCCAGGCGTGGTGGCGCATGACTTTAATCCTAGCATTTGGGAGGCAGAGGCAGGTGGATCTCTGTGAGTTCAAGGCCAGCCTGGTCTACAGAGTAAGTTCCAGGACAGCCAGAGCTACAGGGAGACCCTGTCTCAAAAAAGACCAAATAATAATAATAATGATAATAATAATAATAATAATAGTCGTAGTAGTAGCTTCCATCAAAGGCCTATGACCTCCCTCATTTGGGCTTCTTAGATGGTTTTATAGTACTAGGCATGAGTCTCCTCCTGTGAAATGAACCTCAAATCCAATTAGAAAGTAATTGATTACTCTCATAACAGTCCTGCCACTATTGCACCAGTGAGAGTATCTTGCCTGGGAGGTTGGTAATGTAGCCGCAGGATTCACAGTTGAGTGAGGAGAGTGTCCCGATGTTTCTTTCCCAGCAGCCTGGATAGCACTTAACATCTCTTGACACTATGAAAACTAACAAGGAGGAAGCGTCCAGCTCAGTTCCATCTTGATTTCTCTATGTTCTCCAGCCAGAGTTTGTGAGGTCTTCAGCATTGGGTCTTGCCATCTGGTTCTGGTGGGCAAGGGTAATGGCAATAACTTATACTGCACTGGAGTCTTCAGGGACCTCACTGACCGACAACTCATAGACAGGTAGCCCGTTCTTCCTTATCCCCCTTTTTGAGACAGGGCCTTGTTTTGTTTTCCAGACTGGACTTGAACTTCAAGATCTCCTGCTTCAGCCTCCTGACTGTAGAGATTATAGTCATGAGTCATTATACCTGGGTATTTTGTTAATGAGAAACTCACTGTCTGTTAAATCATTGTTTCTTTTTAGGTAATAAGTTTATTTACTATAAACACTCTCTCTGTTATTGGCTGCTATTTATTTATTTTTATTTATTTAGCAAAATAACAGTAGTATCCAGGTGTGGTGGTGCATGCCTTTAATCCTAGTACTTGGGAGGCAGAGGCAGGCGGATCTTTGTGAGTTCAAGGCCAGCCTGATCTACAGAGTGAGTTCCAGGACAGCTGGGGCTACAGGGAGACCCTATCTCGAAAAGACCAAAAAAAAAAAAAAAAAAAAATCCTTAGCACTTGGAAGGCAGAGGGCTTTTTGTTTGTTTGTTTGTTTGTTTGGTCTTTTTGAGACAGGGTCTCCCTGTAGATCTAGCTGGCCTGGAACTCCCTCTGTAGACCAGTCTGTCCTTGAGCTCACAGAGATCTGCCTGCCTCTGACTCTTGAGTGCTGGGATTAAAGGCATGCACCAGCACGCCTGGCTTGGCTGCTTTAAAGCATATTATGAGACACCAGTATGGAGCCCACTCCCTCTATCAGCCCTTCTATGCTTTGGTTTCAAGACTTATATATTTAGTAAAATTTCTCATGGTCAATAAACTAGGTTTTGGGAAGTAAAACAGTAAGCATAGCTCTCCTCCTGAGCCTCCATCAAAACTATATCTCTCCTCAAGAACAGTGGCTTTTTTTTCACGTTGTCCCTGTCATTGTGTTTCTGTCTCACCATCCTGATTCCTGTCACTGAGTGAAGTTTGGAGGATGAGTTCATTTTAGAAGAGAGTACGCCTCCAGGGCTTTCCGTAGACTAGACATCACTTGGCAGGCTAGCAGCCCTAGGCCTTGTTAACTTTTTCTGATACAGATCAGGTCCCTAAACCTCTTGGTTCGCATAAAACAACAATCTATTTCAGCTTTTGAGAGTGAACTGAGAGCCGTCCACAGGGGCCTTTACAAAGGACAGAACAAATGCTGTAAGGCATGTCCAGGCCCGAGGCTGCCAGGTGACAGCTAGAGATGGTTTCAACAGATGCATATAAAACAGAAAAGAGCAGAAAAACAGGTTCTAAGAAATCATAGGCTAATTAAGCAGACGATTCATCTCATTCCTTGTGTGGTTTTCCCAGGGCTATAGAACGAGTTGTGTTTCCATGGATCACGTGCTTTCCCAGTCACAAAGTGAGTGTGAGGGGTAGAGGTACCAGTGCTTGCCTTCTGGATGATCTCCCTGCAGCATGAAGGGGGGCAGGCATCAGTAATTCCTTTTAAGAAATAGCCGGGCGTGGTGGCGCACGCCTTTAATCCTAGCACTTGGGAGGCAGAGGCACGCGGATCTCTGTGAGTTCGAGGCCAGCCTGGTCTACAGAGTGAGTTCCAGGACAGCCAGAGCTACAGGGAGACCCTGTATCAAAAAGACCAAAAAAAAAAAAAAAGAAATATAGAAGCACTGGGTGTGGTGACATACTTTTTTTTTTTTTTTGAGACAGGGTCTCCCTATAGCCCCAGCTGGCCTGGAACTCGCTTTGAAGACCAGGCTGGCCATGAACTCACAAAGATCCTCATGCCTTTGCCTCCCACCATGACACACTTTTTAATCCCAGCAGTTGGGAGGCAGAGACAAGTGGACCTCTGAGTTCAGGTTCAGCCTGGTCTACATAGTGAGTTCTAGGACAGCTGGGGCTCTAGGGAGACCCTGTCTCAAAAAGACAAGAAAAAAAAAAGAAATATAGAAGCACTCCCTTTAGTAATTACACATTTTCAAAGTACAGAGTGTACAGATAGTGCCTTTCCATCAAAACATTGTCCACATGTGGCACACGTATATGAGCCCAGAACTCAGAGGACTGAGGCAGAAGGATCACAGGTTCAACAGCAGCCAAGGAAGCTTGGTGAGACCCTGTCTCAAAATGTGAAAGGGGATGGGGATGTTGCTCAGTGCCGGAGTGCTTGGGTAGCATGTGCAAGGTCCTGAGTTCAAACCTCAACTTTAAAGAAAAAAACAAAACAAAACAGAAAAGAAAACTGAAGAGTCACAAAAATAAGTATCGGAATGGGCAAGGCATTATCCATAGTTCAATATTCATGTCATAATGGTAAATATTGGTGTTTATAAAAACAACGCAACTCCATGGGAGTGTATTCCACTAGCACTCTTCAGTTTTCAGAGGGAATCTGGAGATAAAAGTGAAAATTACATAGCCCAGACTCTCTTGTCTGTTGGGATTTCTCCTGAAGGTTTTTGTTGTTCTCTCTCTCTCTCTCTCTCTCTCTCTCTCTCTCTCTCGACAAGAGTCTCAGTATGTATCCCAGGCTGTCTGGAACTTGCTATATAGTAGCCCAGGCAGGCCTAAAACACTTGATTCTTGTTTGGTTTGCCTCACTACATGGCTTATAGGCCTCCCCTACCATATAGGTTTTTACATGGCTGAAGGTCTCCAACCCATTTTCATTGTGATGACTCCAAGGTTGAATTAGTTACCTTCAAATCTGAAATCACTGACTTCATAGATTCCACACACATACCCCACCCCCCATTCTGAGCCACTCAGGAACAAAAGTAGAGTCCTGATGACTCTGTGAGGAGCTCCCTGTTCTTGTACATCTGAACTCGGGCCCTTTGCATGTAGGGCTCACTCCTAATTGAGCCAGATTCATTTGTTGCCATTGAGATTTGAGAATTCTGCCAATAAAATAAAATAGAAAAAGAAATAGAAGAGAATTCTTGTAACTCCTACAGCTCCCAGCACTGCAGAGACTTCAACCCAGGTGCTGTTCCTGAAGATCACCCGTGACTGCCCAGCATCAGCTCCAGGACCCTCCTGGCCCTTTTACTCTACAGCCTTTTTATTCTTTCTCTAGAAGAACTAGTAAGAGGCACCTTTGGGGGCTGGAGAAGTGGCTTGGCACTTAAGAACACTTAATGCTCTTCCAGAAGACCTGGGTTCAGTTCCAAGCACCCATATGGAGGCTAATAACTATATTTATTTATTAATTTTCTTGGTCTTTTTGAGACACGGTCTCCCTGTAGCCCCAGCTGTCCCGGAACTCACTCTGTAGACCAGGCTGGCCTTGAACTCACAAATATCTGCCTGCCTCTGCCTCCCAAGTGTTAGGATTAAAAAAAAAAAAAAAAAAAAAAAAAGAGACATTTGTTCAATAAAGAAGTGCTCTTTTTTTTTTTTTTTTTTTTTTGGCCTAGACCGCCAGTTTTTTTTTTTGCCTAGGACACCCATGGAATCTCCCTTTGTTCTCAGGCCCCCTGTAGGTGTCTTCCATCCCTCTACCATCTCTTTTCTGTACATGGCTATACCCTACTGGTGGACAGAGCCTGCATTCCACTCTGCATCCTGGGGTTGACCTAGGCAGGACAGTACAGTACAAAGTACTGACCAACGCCCTCCCTCGACTGTCTACTCTCCCTGCCTTTCCAGCACCTGCCAGCTGCCCACCATCCTGCTGGCCTCTGCATGGCCTTCTGCAGCTCTCATCACTGAAGCTGCCAGGTCTGTGGAGATACCTCTCCGTCCCTTGTCCACTGTCCCACTAATCTGGGTGGTGAGCCCCTTATGCTCCAAGGTCCTGTGCATTTTCTACAAGTTGACTGTAACCTTGAAGACATTAAAGACAGAGAGTGCCACATGGCGAATATGAAAGTGCTCTGTTAGGTAGTGGTAGCAGGCCAGAGTTGCTTAAAATACAGTCTTTTGTTGCCAAGACAGACAGTAAGAGGAAGGAAGTGTCCGTCGGCTTCAGCACACAGGTCACTGATGCAGCAAGAGAGGAGTGAGGCTTCAGGGCTGGGAGCCGGGCTGGGGAGAATACAGACGCCCCATGCTTGGTCCTGGTGGGGGGGTGTCAAAGGGTTGCACAAAGGAAAGAAAGAGCAGCGTGGTGGTTTGAATGAGAATGTCCCCATGGGCTCCAAGTATCTGAGCACTTGGTCAGTTGCTGTCCCTGTTTGGGGAGGGCCAGGGACTCTAGGACGTGTGTTCGTACGCCTTGTTTCCACTTCCAGTGTCTCTCTCTGCTTCCTGTGCCTGCTTGAAGATGTGAGTTCTCAGCTTTCTACTCTGGCTGCTTCCCACCATGCCCCTCCCCATAACCATGATGGGCTCGTCCCTATGCAGCAGTAAGCCAAAATAAACTTTTCCTTCTGTAACTTACCCTGGCTGTGTTTTTTTTTTTTTTTAATCATAGGGACAGAAAGGTAATACAAGCGACGACCTCTTAAAAGCTGTTATGGCTTTTGTTGCTGTATCAGTGTCCTGAAGCTGTAGTAACAAATGACCTTCACATTAGATGCATTATTCTTACACAGTTCTGGAGCCTAGAAATCTGAAACCAAGAAGTAGGCAGGGCTGTGATCACTCTGAAGGCTTTAGGGGAGATTCTGGGGCTCACTCTTCCAGCTTCTGGACCCCAGGTGGTCTTTGGGTTGTGGCCATTTCACCACAGTCTCTACCATGTTCACCACTTTCTTCCTATTGTGTTAAATCTCCTCTACCTCTCTTATAAAGACACTTGCGATAGAACTTAGGGGCCACCTGAATAATCCAAGAAAGTCTCATCTTAAAGTCCTTAATCACCTTCAATGAAATTTTTCCTCCTCAAATAATGGATCTTTTATTTTCTAGTGATTAGGGCTTGATGTCTTTGGATACATATTTCAGTCAAGTACCATGGAGATGGGATGGGAAGGCTGGGACCTAGAGTGCTGGTGGGCAGGAGGAAAGAAACTTTGCCACTGGAGGGGCAGGAAGTAAGGAGAGATGGGGATGCAGGTAAGTTCATAAAAGGAGTCAGGGTGGGGAGTAGGAGATTGGTGGTGGAGATTGGTAGGAAATCATTAAGAAGACTGAGGACTAGCCTCTGAGAGAAATCTGGAGGTGCCTGGAGATGGGAAGAACTGCCAGGCAGCGACAGAGCTGCTTGTGGTTAGAGACACCAGAACCATGGTGGTGCACATTCTCTGAGTTTGGGCTGTGTGTGTGTGTGTGTGTGTGTGTGTGTGTGTGTGTGTACATGCAGGTTGGGTCTACAGGGAGGACATGTGGTGGGTTTTACCTACTCGTTCATAGGCTGTGGACCCTCTTAGGTACCAGCACCCACCGTTGCTCACATCCCCTGTTCCAAATGCATAATGCTGCCATGTAGCCTGTGTATAACCTTCTGTATAATTTGGGGCTAAAATGGAGCCACCCTGAATAACAGTATAAACAAAGTGAATAATCATCTTGTTCCACGAGCTTTGAATTTGTATGATTCTTGGTGAATTCTTACAAAATTGGGAACATTCTTAATCACAGCAATCTCTGTAAGCCATGTGAGTCTTTATCAATATCTTATGTGTATCATTTCACCTTTGAACCATTCAGAGAAGCAATACTGTAGCCACTTACCACCTCATATCTTTGGAGCACCCCCTGTGGACCAGACTCTTGCCTGGGTGCTGGAGATTCCACAGTGTGTGAAATCATGGCCCACCCTCAAGGACTCTGCCATCTAGTAGGGAACCTGACATTGTATAGGTAGTGAAGCTATGATGCACTGTATAGGTAGTGAAGCTATGACGCATTGTGTAGGTAGTAAAGCTATGACGCAAAGTCATCAAGACTGACACAGGGATGAGACAAGGAAGAGGGAGGTAAGGATGCCATTGTAGTCAAGGTACTAGACAGAACTATGCAGATATTGGAAGAACATTGTAGGCAGAAGGAACAAGTAACAGGAGAGCCCCTAGGAATGACTGGGGAGCCCCTATGCCTGACAGGAGAATCCCTATGAATGACAGGAGAACCCCTATGAATGACAGGAGAGCCCCTATGAATGACAGGAGAACCCCTATGAATGACAGGAGAGCCCCTATGAATGACAGGAGAACCCCTATGAATGACAGGAGAACCCCTGTGAATGACAGGAGAACCCCTATGAATGACAGGAGAGCCCCTATGAATGGCTGGGACTGACACAGGAACACAGAATGATTAAACTTATTAGTTACACATCAAATCCAAGTCCCAAAAGACTCCACCTCTGTTACTGAGTAGCTCTGTCTTTGGACAAAATACTTACTCGTCTTTCCAAGTCTATACTTTATCTGTTGAGTCACCATAGATGCACTTGTCTCATGTGGTCATTTTAAGTATAAAACCTGATGTGTAAATAAAACCTTATGTATTAGAGTTTTCTGTTGCTGTGATAAAACACTATGACCAAAGGAACTTATAAAAGGAAGAATTTATCTGAGCTTATGGTTCCAGTGGAATGAGAAGCATCCAGAGCAGAAAGCAATGTGCTTATACATTGAAGCAGGCACAGGGCAGAGGACCACTGGAAATCCAGGAAGGCTCAAGAACTCTCCAAGCTGGTCCCAGTGACACACTTCCTCCAGCAAGGCCACACTTCCTAAAACCTCCCCAAATAGCACTGTCAGGTGGAGACAAAATGTCCAAATACTTGGTGCCTATGAGGGTCATTTTCATTCAAACTATCATATACTTTGTATTAGTTACTTTTCTGTTGCTGTGATAGAAACACTGACCAAAGCCCCTTATGAAAGGTAGAGTTTATGTTGCTTACAGTCTCAGAGGACTAAGAGCCCATCCCAGCAAGGAGGCCTGGCGAGATGCCCAGAGAAGAGAGGACTGTTCACATCTAGAAACAGGCACAAGCATCAGAAAGTGACTGGAAATCTCACTAGGCTTAAGAACTCCGGAAGCCTACCCCCAGGGTCGTGCTTCTTCTGGCATGGCCACACTTCCTGAAATCTCCCAAAACAGCACCGCCAACTAGAAATAAACTGTCTAAATACTTGGAACCTATGGGGGACATTCTCATTCAAATCACTACACCTTTTCTCTCCTGTGGCAAATATATGTACCCAAATAAGACGACAGGCATTGTTACATCCACCCACATAATCCCAGTGTTGTGTGTACTATGGTGTTTGTACACTGACAGCATCCCCTAACATACTTTTCTTGAAATACAGTCTTCAGCAACTGGAAGTCCTGGGAAGCCTTGTCTCAGCTGCTGTCAACTCGTGTTACTGAGGTGTAGTTCAAGGCTTGTTTCTGCTGAAAGATGTGTCTCTAGCCTTTGGGGGACCAGCTCCCTTCGTGGCAAGCCCTGGGGAGGCTGAGTTCCTGAGAGCTCAGTGTAGAGCCATGCAGTGAGCAGAGAGGAGTGCTAGTAGGATCCATGGATAAAGGCTCTGCTTCCCAGCCGGGTCTCCAGATGACAGACTGGATTCCTGTCCAGTACTGCCCTGTGGAAGGCAGTGGTCATGTCCCAAAGCCCCTAGAACCCGTGCCCAGCCAAGGGGACCACAGTCAGATATCAGCGTCAGCCCAGCACCTGCTCAGGGCAGAGCAGAGAACTGTGTGGCAAGAGTGCAGATCAGCTTAGAGTGCACGTCCATAAACCTAAGCTTGGAGAGCATGTCCTTCTATAGCTCCTGGTAATGAGGTGACACCTGTGTCACAATTACTGTAACCTTTCTTGGCTCTCCCATCAGGAAAAAAGTTCCTTAATAGAAAGAAGTTGTTTTTACATTTTATTATTAATTATTAATTTTTGGATTTTTGATCTTTTGAAGCAGGGTCTTCCTGTAGCTCCAGCTGGCCTAGAACTCACTATGCAGATGAGGCCTCAGTCTCGAAGAGGTTCTGCCTGCCTCTGCCTCCCGAGCACAGGTGGTAAAGGTATGTGCCACCATGCCTGGCAATTATTATTTTTATTTTATCTGTATGAGTGTTTGCTTGCATGTATATAAGTGCACCCATGTCATGCAGTGCCCGCAAAGACTAGAAGAAGGCATCAGATTCCCTGGAACTAGAGTTATAGAAGGTTAGCTACCTTGTGGGTGCTGGGAACTGAACCAGGACACTCTGCAAGAGCAGCCAGTGTTGACAGCCGAGCCATCTCTCCAGCCCTGTACAAGCTATTTTCTTGTGTTACCAGTGTTAAGAACATTGATGCTTAAAAGTGAGTGAACATTCAAGCATTTGTACCCAGATGAAAAAAGATGAGTGAATAAGCAATTCATGTTATGAAAAATTCACAATAATAATTGCCCTTAATAGAACCATTTATTCGTTTTGTATCTTATACGATTATGTGTGTGTGTGTGATGTATGTGGAGCTCAGAGGACAACCTCAGCTGTGGGTCTCATCTTCCACAGTGGCTGAGGCAAGGTCTCTCTTGTTGCTCACCATTGTGCAGACCAGGATAGCTGACCCCAAGCTTTTAGTGACCCTCTGGTCTCTGCTTCCCATCTTGCTGAAGGAGCTCAGGGATTCAGACTCAGACTAATGCACGTGGCTTTCAGTGGGTTCTGGAGCACACATCCTCATACTTTGTAGCACTGGATCTTTAGCCTTAAGGTAAATGTTATTGCTGTTCTTATAGGTGAAGCAACTGAGTTTCAGGGACCATTTTAAGTCCAGTCAGGTAATTTGTGGAGTGGAATGCCTGGAACACACAGCCTCCTGATAATGAGAAAGAAGAGCTTTACAAAGATACATGCTCACCCACATAGCCATCGGTTCATTTACTTATCTACCAGCATTTACAAAGCACTTAAAAAATATTTTATTACTTGTATTTTAGTGTATGAATGTATTGCCTGCATGTATGTAAGTGTACCCATGTCATGCAATGCTCTTGGAGGTCAGAAGAGGGCATCTGTGATGGTTAATCCTGGGTGTCAACTTGACTGGACTAAGGAACAAATAAGAGAAAAGGGGTCTTCTGATTGGACCGCCTCAACCCGGATGGCCCACCCCAAATGTGGGTGTTACCTTCTGCTGGCAGGCAGTATTTAAGGCCATGGCAGAAGGAGCTGGTCCCCCTTTTTCTCCTGCAGCTTGCCTCTCTCATCTGGTGAGTTTGTCTTGCTGCTGTGATCAACCTTTCGGATCCCAGCGTGTACTGAGACCGGCAGATCTCCTGGAACCCATTTGGGCCTTCAGCACTGGATTGGGACTACTGAGACATCCAGCCTTGCGGACTGAGCAGTTACCTGGATTCTCATTTCGGCCTTTCCAGTGTGGTGCAGCTACTGTTGGAATCCTTGAACTCTGTCACGTGAGCAAATCAATAAATTGTATATAGCTATATATATTCATCCTGTTGCTTCTGTTTCTTTAGAGAACCCTGACTAATACAGCATCAGATCCCCTGGAACTGGAGTTACAGATAGTTGTTAGGTGCCATGTGGGTGCTGGGAATTGAAACTGTGTCTTCTGCAGGAGCAGCTAGTGCTCTTAACTGCTGAGCCATCCATCTCTCCAGCCCCACAAAGCAATTTCTTTAAACATATTTTGGTTACAGCTCCAATGAATGCAATGACCTCAAGCTCAAGAATCCTAGCAGATCCATGTTCAGATGCAGGTGTCACTAGCTCCCAGTTGCGTGGTCTTGTCGAGTGAAGCACCATCTCTGAGCTTCAGCTCTCACACAGGTTGCCCTGTTTGGGATCTTGTTTGCATGTTCTCCCAAAGGTTCATTGCTGGAAGCTTGGTCCAACACTGGTGTTGGGACTGGGCAAACCTTTTAAGAGGTTGGGCAGAAGGGAAGGTGGTTTTCATGGAAAATAATACCCTTGGGATGGATTAATGTAGTTCTCCAGGGACCCTGATTAGTTCCTATGTGAGGTTGTTATAAAAAGTGAATTTAGGCCAGTGGTGCACACATTTAATCCTAGTACTTGGGAGGCAGAGGTAGGTGGATCTCTGTGAGTTTAAGGTCAGCTTGATGTACAGAGTGAGCTCCAGGCCAGCTGGGACCAAAGGGGGACCCTGTCTCAAAAAGACCAAAAAAAAAAAAAAAAAAAAGTGAACTTAGCCCCTGAATCTCTCTTCCCATCTCAACATGCCACCTGTTCTGTACAAGTTCCCTCTAAAGTGCTATCTACCATTACCAAAAGTCAAACAGATGAGTCTACCCAATCTTGAACTTCCAGCCTTTATAACTGTAAGCTGTATAAACCTCTTTTCTTGGGGGCTGGAGAGATGGCTCAGTAGTTAAGGGTGCTGGCTGCTCTTGCAGAAGATCCAGGTTTGGTTCCCAGCATCCACGTGGTGACTAACAACTGTCTATTATAGAAGTAGAAAACAGCCAGGTGTGGTGGTGCACGCCTTTAATCCTAGTACTTGGGAGGTAGAGGCAGGCGGTCTACAAAAGTGAGTTCCAGGACAGCTGGGTCTAACAGGAGACCCTGACTCAAAAAGACCAAAAAAAAAAAAAAAAAAAAAGAAGTAGAAAACAAATAGGTCAAGCAGTTCTCACAGTCTAACCCGGGAAACTGCAAGAAGTAGGATGCAGTGACTCATGTCATGGTTAGGGAATTCCAGTGTAATAAAAGAAAAAAAAAAAAAAAAACAGAAGAAAAATCATCATCAGAGGCATGGAATGTGCTGGAATGGATGGAGTACCATCCCGCTCAGAGGAAGGCTCAGGGAGGTTTCCAGAGGAGCCTTAAGCCAAGTATCTTTAGGCCTAGTCAGGGAAGGAAAAGATCATTCTTGAGGAAATAAATGGATATTCTGGATTTACTTTCAATGGTATCTGTGATGATTAAAATTGTCAGCTTGATAGATCTGGAATCTCCTAGGAGTCAAACCTCAGGGCAACCTGTGAGGATTATGTAGGTTAGGTTAGCTTCCAGGCACACCTGGGAGGAGTTGTGTGGATCAGGTTACCTTAGGTGAGAGGATCTGCACCTAACATGGGCAGCACCATTCCAGGGTGTGGGGTCCTGGACTGAAGAAAGCCAGCGAGGTCAGCAGCAGCATTCAGCACTCTGCTTCCTGACTGTACATGTCACGTGACCAGCTGCCTCCTCAGACTCTTGTTGCTATGACTTCCCTTCCACGGTGATCTCTACCCTGGAACTGTGAGCAAAATACCCTTCCTTCCTTAAGTTTCTTGCACTCAGGCATTTTGTCACAGCAACAAGACAAGTAACTAATATCATTAAAAAGAGGCTCCTGAGCCAGTTAGCCAGAGATGAGGCCCTGGTGCAGGCCCAGTAGTCTCAGAGCAAGGAGGGCTCATTTAGGGGGAAGGATCCTAGATGTGGGAAGCAAGATCTTTGGTCCAGGCTGTGGCAAACCTCCTCTGCCCCCACGGCGGCCTGCTCTGCCCACTGTCAGGCTGAAGCATCACCAGATCTTTTCCATAAAGAGCTGGATAGGATGTGAGGCTTTCTGGAAGGTAGGGCCACAATCACAACCACGTAGCCCTGCTGTGCAGTGAAAATGCAGTTATTCACCACCCATAAACACATGAACCTGTTAAGGCCCCCAGACACATTTACAAAACCAACCATGGCCTGCTTTGGATCAGTGTTTGCTGACTCCTGCTGTACCAATGGTAACTCTTACTGTTCTGGAGAAAAAAAGCTTTCCCCAAACTCTGGGGTTGGATCAGAAGTCCTAGCGACAAGGACAGCAGCAATAATGGCAAAGGCTGCTGTTCAGGGCATGTTGACTTTGGCACAAGAACTATAAAGAATTTTGTTTTGGTTAATCTCAATTCATCTGCTCAACAACTAACACAGATTTCCAAATAGACCTGAGAGAGGTTAAGTGGCTTGCCCAGGGCTGCGCATCAAGTGTCCAGGAAGGAAGCAGCCTGGAGTTTTCAGACTGTGACAACCAATCACCAGGACAGCCTGCCACCCATGGTTTATTTCACAGTCTTTGGATCCTGAGAATGCTCTCAGCTACTTGATAGGTCTGGAACATGGCTCGAGTCACTTCAGTTTTCTGTACCTTTGTTCAACTGTGAAGTGGGTGTATGAACCGCTCTAACTGTATACAGGGACTGGGGTGGGGGGATTAAAGTGAATTAACTATCTTTCTTTTTCTTTTTGCGGTACTGGAGATATAACTCAGGGCTTCATGCATGTTAGGCCTCTTTTTTTTTTCTTAACATTTCTTAAATTTGAGGCAAGTTCTCACTAGGTTGTACAGCCTGGCTTAGAACTCACTCTAGGGGCTGGAGAGATGGCCTAGCAGTTAAGAGCGCCGACCGCTCTTACAGAGGACCTGGGTTCGATCGCCAGCACCCACATGGCGGCTGAGAACCGTCTGAAACTCCAATTCCAGGAGAACTCCAGTTCCAGGGGAATCCGAGACCCTCTTCTGACCTCCGCGGCATTGCACGACATGGTTGCATAAACTTGCATGCAAAGTTACATTATATACAATACAAAAAAAAAAAAAAAAAAAGAACTCACTCTATAGCCAGGCCTAACCCTCGGAACTTGCTCAGCATTCCGCGAGTAGCTGGGATTATAAGCCTAACAACACCAGGTCTTTTTAAAAAATTTTATGTGTATGGGTGTTTTGCCTGCATGTATGTAGGTGTACCCCGTATGTACAATGTCTGCAGAGGCCAGAAGAGGGCATTGAATCCCCTGGAACTGGAGTTTTGGATGGTTACGAGCCCCCATGTCAAACTGGGAAATGAACCAAGGTCCTCTGCAAGAACAGCCAGTGCTTTAACCAGTGAGCCAACTCTCCACCCCCAACAGACATATTTGAATTTCTTTTTTTTTTTTTTGTCTTTTCAAGACAGGGTCTCCCTGTAGCCCCAGCTGTCCTGGAACTTGCTCTGTAGACCAGGCTGGCCTTGAACTCACAAAGATCCACCTAGGATTAAAGGAATGCGCCACCACGCCTGGCTACATTGTTTTTCTAAAGGCTAGCTAGATTTACTTTAGTTTAAATAAGATGATTACACAGTAGGAAGGTGGATTGACTAATCTCAAAAGAGATTAACTTTGTTTACAAGGTTAGGTAGGACAGGAGGTATTCTCAGAAAAGTCATTCCCACATTTTTATTTTATTTTATTTATTTTTATGTCTGTGAATGTACTTGTCTGCATATAGGTCTGCGTACCTGTGTCCGTGCAATGCCAAGGAGTTCAGAAGAGGGCATCAGATTCCTCTGAAACTGGAGTCAAAGACGGTTCTCAGCCACCATGTGGGTGCTGGGAATCAAACCCGGGTCATCTGCAAGAGCAGTCGGCGCTCTTAACCGCTAGGCCATCTCTCCAGCCCCTATTCCCACATTTTTATACATTTATTTCTAATTATTTTGAAGTATCTTTATATAGTATCTACAAAGAGTATAATTTTTTTATTTATTTTTCATTTTTGAGACAGGGTCTCCCTTTTAGTCCCAGCTGGCCTGGAGCTTGCTCTGTAGACCAGGCTGGCCTTGAACTCACAGAGATCCGCCTGCCTCTTCCTCCTGAGTGCTGGGATCAAAGGCATGTGCCACCACGCCCGGCTGTAAAGAGTATAATTTTTATTACTTATCATTACACGCTAGTGGCAGAATAAATCCATTTTATAAATTAGCACACAAGGAAGATCATTCTGTTTATTTATGTATACAGATGTGTGATTAGAATACATTTTTTCCCAGGGGACTATGCAGGAGGACATCTCTTGAAATGTCCTAAATATGTGAGTCACCAGTCCTCCCGTGCAGGGAGGTCTTGGAGATCCACTAATGGGACTTCATCCAGTGTCCAGTCTATAAAGAGGAAAGTCTGCTCATGCTTCAAAAAGGGAAGCCTGGTCTAGCAAGACCTGACTTTGTCCTCAAGTGGATGGAACTGGTAAAAAATAAATAGGTTATAAAAAGCATGAAACTCCAATAAAAGGCACATGAGGCTTAGGTCACTTCAGGAACATGCTTTACTTCCATGTGGGACTGCCAGTGTGAGTCACTTGCAGACACGTGGTGGAACAGGACAGCATGGCAGGGGGCAAAGAGGCAGAGATTGGGGGGGCGACAGAGAGAGTGGGGGATAGAGAGCAGGGGAACAGAGAGAGGGACACAGAGAGAGATGGCGTCGGGTCCACCCTTTATACCCATGGGGTGGGGCCCCAGGTAAGTAGGAAGGGGTCAGAGGATTGGCAGCTTCTGGAGGAAGTGGGCACCTGTGTGCCCCTTAGGATTCTGGGAAGCCTGGACCTAACAGTAAATAAAAAGCCAAAAGGAGCCAGCCCCCCCCCCCCAAATAAAAACAAACCCTGAGGACCAGATCCTCAACTGACCTTGAGAAAACAAAAACCTTGGTTAATCTGGGCTAACAGTGTAGCCTTAAGCATCCAAAGGGAAAGTATAACCAGAAATAGATAATTAGTGAGGCCTGAGAAATTGTACTTCAGGTATAAAACTTGAGATCTTTGTAAAAACAAAAAGTAAAAAAAAAAAAGGCACAGTTGTTTTGCCTGTCTTCAATTCTTACTGGCAACTGCAGCTACCCTGTGGCTGCCACTGCTTTTGCCATCCTTCAAAGACATGAGACACAGCTTTCAACCTTCCAATATGGACTGAAGACTCATGTCTCTCCAAGAATCCTCCAAACCTTCAGTGCCAGATGGGGAATGGTGAGACACCCAGCTTGTGGACCGAGCTACTACTGGGGTTTCAGCCTCTTCAGCCATTGTTGGACTACCCAGGCTATATCACAGAAACCAGTACAGGAAGATCAAGACAGGACGCTGTGCTTACTGGACCTCATTTGGTGACCATGGGAAGGGAAAACCCCAGTGTGGAGCACAAGGGCAGAACTGATGGTGGTTTGGGCTTGCCGAGGAGGAGCCTTCAAACACTTCCTTAAGGAAAGCATGGCATCTTTCAGCCTAATAAAAAAAAGAAAGAAAAAGATCATAAGCTGAAGATGCTAAAAGATATATGTGGCATGCATAGATGCATATTTTGGAGTGATGCAAATTGGAAGGAACAACAACAGCAAGAACAACAAAAGACTGTGTCAGAGAACTGACTGAACGGTGAACTTCGGCTCAAAACAGTAAACTTCTGCGTCGAGAATTTTGAGAGAGACTGAGAAAAAGATGAAAAACATGTTTGGCAGGGGGCTGGAGAGGATGGACTTAAGTGACTTGAGAGCCTAACGGTTAAGAGCGCCATCCGCCGCACGAGACAGAGACACCCCAGCACCACATGGCTAAACGTCTGAAACTCCAATTCCAGTGAATTCCAGAGAACTCCAGTTCCAGGGGGTTCCGACACCCTCCTCTGACCTCTCCGCATTGCATGACACGGCGGCCACAAAACCTGCACTGCAGGACAGTACATTCATACACTACAGAAATAATTAAATTTTTTAAAAAATTAAAAAATAAAAGAAAAGAACATTGTTTGGCAAATTCGTGAGGCTCTGGTGGGGTGGGGGGCAAAGAGGGGAACGGGTCTAGAGTTTATTGGAATTTTGATATATGAAGTGCTACAAGCCAGAATAAAATGGCGGAAAAAAACTGCCTTTTTTGAAGGACTTGTTAGGTTGGAGGTCTCTCTCTCTCTTCTCTCTCTCTCTCTCTCTCCCCCCATACCCCCATGCCATTTGCTTGCTCTGGTTCCACCACTGTGTTCTGCAGGCAAGCCCTTGCAGGCCAGTCTGTGCTGGGCTAATCTCACATGTTTCTGACATAACTTAAGACCTCAGGGTGCCTTTTATTGGGGGGCTGGGGTGTGCCTGGCCTTTTTATAACCAAGGTTCCCATAGCCAGTCTGGTCCGAGCGGCTCTGTTACACTGCTGGCCTTAATCTCACAAGAGATCTGCCTGCCTCTGTCCTGAGTTGCTGGGATTAAGTGCATGCACCACCATCGGCCTGGCAATGATATACAGTCTTATACTTGACCCTCCCAACAGGGGGATATAGCAGCCCTGACAATAATAAATGATTTTCTTTTTTTTGGCCGAGACAGGGTCTTCCTGTTGTCCCAGCTGTCTGAACAACTCTGTGACAGGGCTCGCCAATAACACAAAAGATCCGCCTGCCTCTGCCTCCAATGCTAGGATTAAAGGCCGTGCGCCACCGCTGCGGCCGGCTATAAATGATTTTTTTTAAGGGAAAGGGGTTGGGAGAGATGTCTCAGTAGTTATACTGGCTGCTCTTGCAGACGACTCCGGAACCCAGCTATCCACTTTGGCGGGCTTAAAACTATCTGTACGTCAGCTTCAGGGGAAGAACCTCTTCTGACTCCAGAGGACTACACACACAGAGGTGCTACCATACATCGAAGCCTAAAACAATACGCAGAAATTAAAAAAATTAATAATTAACAAAAAACAAAGCAAAATGAAAGTGGTGCTGCCAGGGAGGAGCGTGGCCGGTCAGAGATGCTGCTTGTGCAAAGCAGGGTGGAGATGGGCTCAATCTTGATTGGAAAGTTTTATGCACATGAGAATGTGACCAAGCTATTCTTGATTGGTTGATGTCTACATGGGACGGTAGGCTGTTCGTTGATCAGATCTGGGTGGCAAAATAAAACTTTCTAGAGGAACTATTTACCATGGCTGTTGAAATAGGAAAAGGTCAACAGTAATTCTTCTCTGAACATATAATATGTATCTGACCCTACAACCAGCCATCAAGCTTTATTCTGAAATTAGGCCCAGTTTGCTAATGGGACCCTCTATTTCTTGTTAAGCAAGGGCAACTTCCACCTGCGTGCCCCACAGTTCTTCAGGGATTGAAGGGCACAAGGGTAGAGAAGACAAGGAAAGGCCCAACTTCCTTCTCTTTCATTCTTCAGGTGCCCTGCTGGAGATCTTCGGGCAGGGTGGGGCTCAGTTGTCATTCCGCCTCCTTTGACTGAGGGTTGAAGTCCCTCCCTTCCCCTGCGGTCCTATAGCTGTTGTCTTTGGGCTCTCAGTGCTCAGCAATACACCTCACGCGAAGCGGGCACCGTGGATTGTTCTGCTCTTCTCTCTCTCTCTCTCTCTCCGCTCCTCTCCCTCCTATCTCTCTCTCTCTCTCGCTGCTCTCTCCCTCTCCACGGTCTGGTGTGGGGTGTGTGTGTGTGTGTGTGTGTGTGTGTGTCTGTTGTGTGTCTCTCTGCGTCTCTCTCTACTCTGATTCTTTCCTTACATGAAAATCGCTCTTTATCCATCTTGCACAGCCCCTTCTCCCAACTCTCTGCTGCTACAGCCATCTTGGGATAGCGGGGACCAATCCATCTGACTGATTTTCTCCCCATCTCCAAATGGGTGGAGGGTAGAACTGGCCTGGAAGCAGCTTTCTTAGGCTGGGTGGGGGAAGCAAGGCGGCAGGGCCCCCATGGAGGAAGAGGCACTGGCCCTGGCCACTGCGGAAACAGGCTGGGGGGGACTGGAGAGGCTCCTGTGTACTTCCCTGGTGTAGGGTGCGGCTTGGCAGCTTCCTGTGTGCCTCTGCCCAAACCCGCACCTGTCCTGAATGCTCTTTTCTCTCTTAGGTGGACAGTTTTGATCTGGGGCTCCTGTGATGTTGCTACTCTGCTTGTTTTTGCAGTGCTGAGAATGGAACTCAGGCCTCCTGCATCCTAGGCAAGTGGTCCCACTGAGCTACACCGGAGCCCTGCCCCTCCATCTCATCTTGACTTCCTGGCATTTCTGAATGGCAGATACAGACTGCACTTGAACCTGACTTCAGACAAATCTTTAGCTGGATTCAAAAGAATGCCGTCCAGATGCCCGTGGTGTTGTCTGCCGCATTTTCCCCCCCGGTGTCCTCCTGTTATGAAGGCGTGTTTTCCAAGATGCTATGGACTTTTCTGTGTTAGGCTGTGAAATGTTAGGAAAGGAATATAATAAGTACACTCTTGAACGTGTCTCATGAGTTCTCCAGCCACCAGAAGCGCAATGCATCCTCCAAATGCTGCCGCTTTGAAAGTTATTTAACAGTTTTTTAATATCTGTTTTACCTAGTTGTCAAAACCTATTCAAGAATGTTGTCAGAGTTCATGAAATAAAGTCTAGCAAAAGAAGTAAGTAGTGTGTTTTGGTTAGAGACTGGCATTCAGTAGAAGGAACTTCTTTGAGTAAAGAACAGTAGTCATTTACAGTCAGTTGTTACAATGGTTTTCATTAAATGTGAGATTTGTTATTTAAATAACTGATATATCATGGAATAATTTGCACATAACATGAGTTTTGCATTTGCCTGGTCCTATCAAATGGCCCCTAACTGAATGTAGCTGGTTGGAGTATGCATGTACATATGCATATGTGCATGCACACACACTATTTACCAGCTACCTAAGTTCAGCATGTGTGTTATCCTGGAAGGTTGGATTTTTGCTGTTCTTTCACACATGAGCTTTTCTGCAACAGAAACATACAAAATCCACTCCATATCCCGAGAACGTGTCTCATCCTCCTGGTTCAAAACAGAGCAGCTGGCCTGGGAAACATATTTCAAATGAAGACCCTCAGTGGAAGTTGCCAAATCTCCAAGAGCTACCTCCTCTTAGTCCCAGAGATGTCTGTTTTCATGGTTCTCAGCCCCACAGCAATTCCTGAGCGCACGACGAATGAAGCTATGATGCAGGTGTGAATCAAGGACGTCTATGTGTTACATCAGATTTTCAGGTTTTAGAAATAAACTTGTCTCAAAGGACCTACATCTCAAAGACAGAAAAATGTACCCCAGGGTTTAAGGCCGCAAAAATTGCTTCCCTGTGGCACTGGGCACCAGGGCAGACCAAAGCTAGTGGCCCTGCCCTTCCCATGGGGGTTCCAACTTTCTGTGCAGGTCAGAGCAGTTTCCCCGGGCCACTCGCAGTAACACTCAAACTGCAGCCCTTCCTAGCCAGCCTCCACAAGAAAAGGAGAGTCCTTTGCAAGGTGAAGTGTCACATTCCTGTTAGTATTTTTCTGTCTTTATAATTGACATGGATAAAACTGTGCCACAGTTTTTAGTTGGATCCTAATGTTAGTTTTCTCACACCCCATTTATTCCTATAAACCCAATGAAGTTAGTTTACTGAGTGATGTTTTTCAGTGAGGGAACTTGAGGAATAGGTACATTGGGTTTAGCAGACGTGACTTTTTTGGAAAGGTTTTGTCATGGAATCACGTAATTAGGGTTGGTGATCTCTCCTCATGCCCCTTGAGTGACTCCTGAGGAAGCTGGAAGGGTTAGGGGAATTTAAACCAGTTTCAAGCTTGCTTTCCTTGCGGTGCTGAGGATGGAACCGGGGTCCTACGCAACCTGGAACCTGCTTGTGTGGAGTTCTGTCATGTGGTAAGAAGTCTGGCCGCCATGACAGCACCAGGCTCTAGGAAGCCATGTGTTGTGACTTGGATGGATTTTCCCCAGTGCTAGAGATTGAACCCAGGACCTTGCACACACTTGGGAAGTCTTCTACTTCTGACCCATGTCCTCAGCCCATGGCTTGTTTATCATATTAAATGTTCCCCAAAGCCCATGTGTTGAAGGCTTAGTCCTCAATGTAGCAGTGTTTAGAGGTGGAGCCATGGAAGGTGGTTAGATCTTGAGGGTTTGTGAATGGTTAGTTTTTTGTTTTTGTTTTGTTTTTTTTTTTTGGTCTTTTTGAGACAGGGTCTCCCTGTAGCCCCAGCTGGCCTTGAACTCACAAAGATCCGCCTGCCTCTACCTCCCAAGTACTAGGACTAAAGGTGTGCGCCGCCACGCCTGTCTATGAGTGATTAGCTTTATGATTAGATTATCAATGCTAACTTAATGGGCTGGTGGGGGATTGTGGCAGCTGTAGGGTACAGGTGCAAATGAAGGAGGGGTCAGTAGGGCCGCACCACCAAAGCAGATGTTTGATGTGTCTACCTCAGCCCAGCTGCAGTGAGCCGCAGCTTTTCTTCCACAAAGATGCTGTCCCTCACTCGAGGCCTAAAAATAGCAGATCCAGGTGACCATGAAGTGGAACCTTGGAAACCATGAGCTGAAACAACTTTTTCCTGTTTCTAAGTTGTTTGTCTCAAGTATTTTGGCACAGCAATGGAAAGCTGACTAACATAGGATGCATCGATGCATCCAAAGCATCCTACAGAGTCTATGTTGAGGCCTTCATGAAGTCAGTGTTGGGATAAAAGATCTATCAGCATGGAGCTGGCCAAGTCATTCAGAAAACAGAGTTTAATGGAATATTTTTGTACCTGATGTTTACAGATGTCATTGGGAAGTTATCAATAAAAAGATTCTGTTATGAAAAAAAAAAAAGACCTATCAGATGCATCCAGTTGCTAAGTGAGCTTTCCAGAAAGAATACAGAAGTCAGCACGTTGACACACGCGTTTAATCCCAGCACTTGGGAGGCAGAGGCAGGCGGATCTCTGTGAGTTCAAGGTCTGCTTGGGCTACATAGTAAATTCATAGTAAGTAAGCCCATACCTCCAGGCCAGCTGGGGCTACAGGGAGACCCTGTCTCAAAAACAAACAAAAGAAAGAAAGAAAGAAAGAAAGAAAGAAAGAAAGAAAGAAAGAAAGAAAGAAAGAGCAAACCGGGCATGGTGGCACATGCCTTTAATCCCAGCACTTGGGAGGCAGAGGCAGGCAGATCTTTGTGAGTTCAAGGCCAGCCTGGTGTACAGAGCAAGCTCTAGGCCAGCTGGGCCTAAAGGGAGACCCTGTCCCAAAAAGACCAAAAAAAAAAAAAAAAAAAAAAACGAAATATATATATCATATATATATATATATCTATATATATATATATTATAGCGAGAGAGAGGAGCGAGAGAGAGGAGAGAGAGGGAGAGGAGGGGAGGGAGAGGAGGGGGAGAGGAGGATGGAGGGGAGGGAGAGGAAGGAGAGAGGAGGGGAGAAAAAAGGGAAGAAAAAAAAAAAGGGGAGGGGAGAGGAAGGAGATTGAAGGGGAGGGAGATGAAGAGTGAGAGCCAGGGGGAGAGGTGGAGAGAGTAGCGAGATGAGGAGGAGAGACGAGAGAGATGAGCGAAGCGAGCTGAGGGGGAGAGAGCGAGCGAGGAGAGGAGGGGAGGTGGAAGAGGATGCGATTGAGGGGAGAGAGGAGAGAAGAGGGGAGAGGAGATGAGAGGACTGAGAGAGAGGACCGAGAGAGGAGAGAGGCGTAGAGGACGGAGGAGAGGAGGAGCGGAGAAGGGGAGATGAGGAGAGGAGAGAAGAGCGCGAGAGGAGAGGACGAAACGAGGGACGAGGAGGAATTTGGTGAGATGGATGTAAGGAGAGGGTAAGAGAGAGATGGAGGAGGAGCGAGAGAGAGAGGGGAGAGGAAGAAAGAGGAATAAGTGGGTGAAGGGATAAGTAAAATCAAGAAGAGAAAAAGGGGAAAAAAATGAGCGGAAAAAAAACGAAGAAAAAAGAAAACAAAACTGTGGAGCAGAGATACCCATCTCAGAGCCTTACCAGTATTCTTGACCCTCATAATCCACATACAAGACAAAATGGTAGGTTTAATTAAGATACTCAGTTTGGGAGCTTTTTTTCCTGATAAGAATAGAAACCCACAACTTACGTTTACTGAGTGAATGAACACTTAGTATGCATATTACAAAGTGTTGGAAATACTGCATAGTTGTACAGCAGTGGAAGTGGAACGTATAGCCAGCCTTCTCAGCCAAGAGAAGCTAGGCACTGAGGGACAAGCTCTCGTCACCATCATGCACCGCACTGTCCATCACTGAGTCAGCAAGGATGGCACCTGATGGCATTTTGCCATGTGTGGTAGTGGGCTTGCCCTTCTCTCTGCAGGGAGGCTGCTGGGTGGTACCCTGTCAGACTCTATTAATTACCTCTTATTTAACCTGTCAGCCTGTTTTACATCTTCATTATAAGCCATTGATGAATGAATTGGGTATTTAAATTTATTTTTCTTTTGAGACAGGGTCTCATTCTGTAGCCTTGGCTGACCTGGACAGTTGTGTGTATACCAGGCTGGCCTTTAACTCATAGAGATATATCTGTCTCTGCCTCTCACATGTTGGAATTGAAGGCATGGGCCAACTACCTTAGGACCATTGGATAATTTTTAATACACTAATATTTACTAGAAAAGCTAAAATATTTATATCCGCCCTGTTTCCCTTCTCCCTCTCTCAGACATAAAGAGTCCATTACAGGGGCTAGAGAGGTAGCTTAGCAGTTAAGAGCACCGACTGCTCTTGCAGAGGACCCGGGTTCGACTCCCAGCACCCACATCAAGGCTAAGAACTATCATTAACTCCAGTTCCAGGGGAATATGACACCCTCTTCTGACCTCCTCTGGCATTGCACGACATGGGTGCACCAACCTACATGCAGACAGTACACTCATAGACATAAAAAAATAAATAAATAAAAAGTTTAAAAAAAGAGTCCATTACATGCAAATGGCAAATTAATTGTCTCCCTTTTACTTCTTGAAGCAGACAAGATTACTTTTTTAGGACATCAGATGCATCTTCTTTATTAGCTATTGAGGAATGAAATGGAACACTTTTTCTTGTGTTTCACACTAGGAAGCCATTGAAGCATTTTTTTTTGTTTTGTCTTGGTCTTTTTGAGACAAGATCTTCTTGTAGCTCCAGCTGGTCTGGAACTCACTATGTAGCCTAGGCTGGCCTTGAACTCATAGACCTCTGCCTGCCTTTACCTCCTGACTGCTGGGATTAAAGGCATGCACCACCATACTCGGTACCAATGGAACTTTTTTTAAGTGAGTTTAAAAAATTTTTTTTATTATTTTTTATGTGTATGAGTGTACTGTCTGCATGTGCACCTGTGTCATGCAATGTTGCAGAGGTCAGAAGAGGGTGTCAGATTCCCCTGGAACTGGAGTTAAAGATGGTTCTCAGCCACCATGTGGGTGCTGGGAATGAACCTGGGTCCTCTGCAAGAGCAGTCAGTGCTCTTAACCGCTGAGCCATCTCTCCAGCCCCCAATGAAACTTTTTACACACAAATAGTAGATGGAAAAATAAATGATTCAGTTGAATGTTGGCATAGTAGTTTTGAAACTAATGATATGTTGTAAGATAAGATAAAAAATATATTTTTTTGAAATAGGAACTAAGATTCTCAAGATAAGAGGAAAAAATATAACAATGTAAAGACGGAGACTTCAGTGCTGGTTTGAGTTGGCAGCATGGCTGTGCCAGGCCTTGGGTCTGTGAGGGTGAAGCAGTCATCTGCACACTCAGGTTAGACCTTGGTTTTCTGTTAGGCCAAAATGTCTGAAATTGCCATCTTTGGATGTCAAAGGTGATTGGCTACCGGCAGTTCTGCGGCAGGGAATATTATTCCTCTCTGAAGGAATCAGAGTATCTGCAGAAAGGGTTGAATCTGGGTCTAGACAGAGAGGGGGAAGGTGAGTCTGAGGCATCATGGGCCCAGAAATAAGGAAGCTGCTGGCGGCTGGAGGGCACTGCCAAGAAGAGAGAACCAACCAAAGTGTCTACAGTGTGTCAGAGTTGGAAAAGAAAATGTGCTGGATATGGTGCATCTTTTAATCCCACAACTTGGAAAGCAGAGGCAGAAGGATCACAAGTCTGAGACTGGCCTAGCCTACCTAGCAAGGCCCCATCACAAAAAATGAATATGCGTGATTACAAGTGAATAATAAGTAAATAACAAGAAGGGGAGGCTCAGTTACTGTAACCGGACATGACAGGTACACTAATTTCTTTCCCTCTGGAAAGTTGTAATTAAAGAGAGAGAATTAAGCCTCTTGAGAAAAGAGCTGAGTTCATCTGTAGTTGACAATAAGAAGCTCTTTATAGAAAATGACAGGTAATATATATCCATTGTATGGAAAGAGTGTGAGGAAAATAATGTAGAAATATGATTGAGTTAGAAAATTGCCATTTGCAAGCCTCAGCGAGCTGAATGATTCAGGCAAGGAGACCTCAGCTGAGTCTATAAAGCAGCGCTGAGCAGCCATGGCCCGCTGACCACTGTCATTTTGTTTCCAGTGAAATTTTCACATAGTTGAAAAAAAATCAAAAGAAAAATATTTTAGGACATGCGAAATTTATTTAAAATGCAGATTTGGGGGTTGGAGAGCTGGCTCAGCAGTTAAGAGCACCAGCTGCTCTTACAGAGGATCTGGGTTCAGTTTCCAGCACACACATGGCAGCTAACAGCAGTCTATAACTCCAGTTCCAAGGGATCAGATGCCCTCTTCTGACCTCTGTGGGCTTGAATGAAATACTTCTGTCTTAGCTGCCCATGTGCCACCATAGTTTTTACATTTTATCTTATTATTATTGTGTGTGTGCAGAATGGTGGTGTTGGTGTTGGTAGTGTGTGTGTGCGTGTATGTGCCACAGTGTGCAAGAGGTCATAGAACCACTTTGTGGACTTGGCTCTCTTCCATCTTTATGTGGGTTCTGGGGATTGAACTCAGGCTGTCAGGCTTGCCTAGAAAGCACTTTATCACTTGACATATCTCACCACCTTCCTCCCTCCTTTGTATTGATATTTTAATTTTTTTCTTCATAGATAATGTTGTCGGTGATAAAAATGTTATTCCTTCTTTTCCGTTCAGCATGCCTTTATTTCATTACTTGCCTTATTACTTGGATAAAATCTTGAGTTCAGTGTTAATGCAATGCATTACTCATTTTTTTTTTTTTTTTTTTTTTTTTTTCGAGACAGGGTCTCCCTGTAGCCCCAGCTGTCCTGGAACTCACTCTGTAGATCAGGCTGGCCTTGAATTCACAAAGATCCTCCTGCCTCTGCCTCCCAAGTGCTAGGATTAAAGGCATGCGCTACCATGCCCAGGTCTAATTTTTTTTCTTTCAAGTCACCCTGATGCTCAGGCTGGCTTTGAACAAAGTAGCCAAAGATGACCTTGAATTTTATCTCCTGTCTCAGCTTCCCACGTGCTAGGATTACAGGTATGTGCCACAGATGACTCCCTTAATTTTAAGAACTTTCAGCTTTCCTCTCTCTGTTCAGAGTCAGTCTTGATAATTTGTCTTACAAAGAATTTTTCCATTTTATCTAAGTTGTGTTATTTGCTAGCAATTTAAGTTGCTCTCGTATTCCCTTAAAAGCCTTTATCTTTTAGTTTCTATAGAGCTGTAGTAATATTTTAATTAATCAAATTTAATCTACAGATAAAAATGAAAAATATTTATGACATGTAGCATGATGCATTGAGACATGCATGTGTTGTGGGATACTAATCAGGCAGCTAACCTCCATTTCCCCATATACCCATTGCTATTTTTATTGAAAACACTTTCAAGTGTTTCACTCTCTCAATAATTTTCAAGTATTCAGTATATTGCTATTAACTACATTCTCCATGATGTACAATAATTATAAGAGTGTGGGGGCCTGTGCGTGCTGCTGCCTGTGTATGGAGGTCACAGGACAACTTTCAAAAGACTCTCCTTTCACCATGTGAGTCCTGGGGTTTGAACTCGGGTTGTTTGGTGTGCTGCAAGTGCCTTTACCTGCTGAACCACCTCACTGGCCCCACATTCCTCTTTTTTAATTCAAATTTCGTGTCCTTTTGCCAACATCTTCTCCACCCTCTGTCCCCATGCCCTGGTAATGGTAATTACCCCCTGGTAATCCCACCGTATTTCCATGAGTTTGACTTTTTCAGATTAAAAGCAATATTAACCCTTCTGCCTTTGGCTTTTTTCACTAATATAATGTCCTTCCAGTTCATCTACATTGCTGCCGATGACAAGATATGTTTCCCTTGGGTTGAGTAGTACTCCATTCTGTATATACAATATCATCCATTTATTCACTGAAAGAGTTAAGTTGACTCCATATCTGGAGCTTCCTCTTTCCTTCATAACGTAACTTGTATCGTCTCTCATTTTTTTTCTTGATTAGTGTAACAAAATATTCATCAGTTTTGTTGACTTAAAGAACCAACTTCGATTATACTGATTTTCTTTGTTTTTCTGTTTTCTATTTCATTGTTTTGTGTTCTGATCTTTTTCTTTCTGTTAACTTTGGACTTGTCTTGCTTTTTAAAATTTCTTTTTATTTATTTATTTTATGCATTTTGCCTGCATGTATGTAAATGCACCACATGTGTGTAATGACCATGGAGGCCAGAAGTGGGCATCCAATCCCCCTGGAACTGGAGCTGCGGATGATTGTTAAGTGGCTATGTGGGTGCCAGGAATCAAACCTGGGTACTTTGAAAGAGCAGCCAGTGCTCTTAACTGTTGAACCATCTCACCAAACTCGCTTCACTTTTCTTTAATTTCCTTGGGCAGAAACCTAGATCAATGATTTGATTTTTTTTTCTGTTTTTTTCCCCATACATATGTAGACACACACACACACACACACACACACACACACACGAATGTCTGTTAAGTATTTAAAACTATAATTTTTCTCTAGCTATGGATTTTTCTGCATTGCATCTTTTTAGATATTGTGTTTTAATTTTTATTCAGTTCCATTATATTTTATTTCCTCTCAAAATTTCTCTTGTAATTTTTTTCCTTGACCCAGCCACTATTTAAATGTTGTTTAACATTCAAATTGTTGGCTATTTCCCAATTTTCTTTCTGTTGCTGATCTCTAATTTAAATCTCTGTGGTAGTTGGGGAATTATGTAGTATGATTTCATTCCCTTTAAGCTTATTGAAACTTCTTTCTAGGGTGAAATATGGTTGTATTATTTATTTTTCTGTTGTGATAAAATACCATGACCCCAAGTGATTTATGGAAGAAGGAGTTTATTTTGGCTTACATGTCCTAAACAACGAAAGCCCATTGTGGTGGGAAGGGGGAGCTGAGAACTCATGTCTTCAACAACAAGCAGGAAGCAGAGAGAGTGAACTGCAAATGAGGCAAGGTTATGAACTCTCAAAGCCCGCCCCCCCCAGTGACACACTTCCTCCAGCAAGGCTCCACCTCCTCTTGATTCCATAACCTCCCTAACAGCTCCCAAAAGGGAACCAAGGTGTTCAAGTACTTGAACCTATGGGGAGACACTTCCTATTCAGGCCATCACAACTGTCTATGCTGGAGAATGTATTGTGTGCACTTGAAAAGAATGAATAATTCTGCTATGTTGGGAAGCAGTGTTTTAAAGTTCTTCCTATCTTTGCTGATAATCTGTCTGGTTGCTTTATGAGTTACTTAAAGACAGGAGAATGGAATTTTCCTACTAGAGCTGGCTTGTCTTTCCCCTTGAGAACATTCTGTCAATTTTCCCTGTCTGTTTTGGTCTGTTGTTAGGTGCATGAAAATTTTCAGTCACCTTTTCTGCCTGATGAGTTGATTGTGTTCTCATTATCAAATGTTACTTTTCCTCTAGTAACATTTCATGTCTTATCTATTTTACATCGTATCAAGTGTTTTGCACCAAATATTTTCTGTTCTTTTCTTTTACCGTATTTGTGCCATCATGCCTGGCCAGGGCCCTCATTGTGACAATGTTTCTGGTGATTTATTTTTGTTTTTGTTTTTGTTTTGATCTTTTTGAGATGGGGATCTCCCTGTAGCCCAGGCTGGCCTGGAAGGTTTCTGGTGATTTGTGCACACACTTGGGTTTGACAAACATGGGCTTCAATGAGTTTCAGAAGGTCTGTTTCCTGAGTTGAAGAACGGGACCTCACTGGAATCCTTAGACTGAGATTTGTTGAGTCTTTGTTTATGCAGCTTTCGGACCGAGCCACACCCCCATCGTTTGCTTGTTTCTTTGGACAGTGTACTCACATTTCTCTGTTCGTTCTCACTGCAGAACCCCTGCATTTGGAGGAGAATCTATTTTTCCCTCTTCTCCCCACCACCCCTCTGCTGTCAGGTGCATGAAACCGTTGAATGAGTATTTTTCAAAGACTGAATGGTATTGCTTGGCGGGCATACTCTTTGCTCCTACGTCCTCCAGGGGCCTCCAGGCCTTGCACGGAGGCACTGTTCTGTAGAAAGCCCAGTGGGATTAGAGGAAGAGGCCTGCCGGTTGCAGCTGCCTCTCTCATCTCGCGCCCCAGCCCCCAGAGAACAGTGTCAAGAAGCAGCTGTGTTCATCTCTCTCCCTTCTCCCTCCCTCCTTTCTTTCTCAGGAACAAATGCCGGGAACACTCAACAGCTGAGGAAGAAAGGTTTTCACATAGACTGCAGCCAGCAAACCTGAGATCCCGGAGCGGAAGTTCGGTGCCTCCACCTGTGCTGGAGCCCATGCGCTGGGAACCAAGTATAGAAGCCCTGGGCATGGTGGAGCAAGTGGAAAGGCAAGCAGCAGGGATGTGGGGGCCATGGCTGCGTCCACTGCGTCCACTGCGGGAGATGAGTGAGCGCCTAAGCCAGATAATGGCACTTTCTTGTTCAATAATGATTTAGGGTGGGAGATTTCTCCTTGGGCGATGCAATCTATATGCAGTGAGGTTTTCAGTAAAACTAGGCTGGGATGAAGGAGTGTTGTTGGATGAAGCACTCCCAGGGGGTGCAGGAGACAGCAGTCCAGGCCCGAGCCAAGAGACCCTGCTGGGCAGGCAAAGGGGAGCTGTGTTTGTCATTTCTCAACAGGCTGAGGCTTGGACTGCCTCCCCTCCTTAGCTGGGCTCAGCAGCATTTGGTAGGCGCACATGCTCAGTGCCCTTGGGAAATCAATTCCAGTGTGCAGAGACCCGATTCCAGCTGGTGCCTGCCCTGCCCAAGGGGCAGATGGGTTAATGCCTTGCTCTGATTTCAAGCAAAGGATTAAAGAGAGGACTTAGCATAAGGGAGGCCACATAGTGCACTCCAGAGGGAGCCAGTGGAAATGGTAACACCACGAGATGGTAACATCATTCATTTTGCAAATACTAACTGAGCTAGCCATGTGACAGGGAGCTGAGGTCTGGGATGGGCACTTAGGGTTCAGATATAGAAGCCCAGCTCGGGACTTCAGATGACTTCCTATCCAGGGGAAACACAGCTCCAACCTCACGTAGTCAGGGCTGCCATGGTGAAAGTGCAAGAACACAGAGGGGCAGCCAGCCCAGACCAGGGCTGAAAGGAGACCACAGGAAGGGACCAGAGGGACAGGAGGACTAGCTTCCCTGTGCCAGGCTGTAGATGGGAAGCTCAGGTAATATCACCGGTTGGCCTCCCATAGGTCTGCCGGAGTCTTAACAAAGACCATGCCACCCACTCATGCCAGGAACAAAGGTGGGGGCTCTGGGTTGTGTTAGCTACATTGTTCTAGACCCTGTATTGTATGCTGCCTGGGGAGGGCCTGCCTACAGGACCAGGCAGCTAGCTGATGCCTGGAGAAGACAAATCCCTTGTTCAGGGGCATGCTGGAGCCCTCACACTCCAAGATAACTCAGACTGCCCTAGTAACCTTGAAAGTGGTTATCAGAAAACTATTGACAGCCTGTATGTTCAGCACTCACTGACACCAACCAAACCGGCCAATTCTGAGTCTCCCTACCCTGCCTTGTTTGTTTCTTCCTGCAGAAACCACAATGAAAGCTTTCCATGCCCTCCCCCTCCTTCCGCCTCCTAACCAACTTCGTACTTCCCTGCCATGGCCCCATGTGGTTCTCTATGGCCCCTTGGGGCTGTGTGAGTAACATAGCTTTCCAATGGCTTCTGTCTCCTGATCCATTAGCCAGACCACAGCTGAATAATCATAAAACCTACACTTAAAAGCAGGCAGATGGAGAGGCTGTTGTCATATGATAGACAGAAGGGAGTCTTGCACATTTCTGGGAGTTGATGGTGAGGCTGGAACTCCTGGTATGTGGTCCCAAGAGGGTAGGCAGAGGTCAGCGGGCACTTGGAGAAGGCAGCCTTGCATGCTGGAGGTGCTGGGGGGGGGTGCTCTTGCAAGCACGGAGCTAATTGGTGGTGCATCACATTCTGTTAGTCAGAGGCCAGCTCTTTGTAAACAGACATTCCACTGCAATAAGAAGGGAGTCTGAACCTGGCCAGACGGTGAGGTAGCAGGGAGGGACAGGTATGAGAGGCGTTGAGAGAAAATAGCTAAGTTTGGTGCATGGTTTAACAAGATAGTGAAGAGGAGGAAGCAATTGGCACAGGTGCCTTATCCTACCAACCTGTGCTACAGAGACAGAAAACCTAAGGCTGGATGCTACATGAAGAACAGAAATTTATTTCTCAAGGTTTGGGAGGATAGGAAGTGCAAGGTTAAGGGGTGGAACCTGGTGAGGGCCTTCATACTGCATCATACCACGGTGGACAGTGGGGCAAGAGAGAGCAAGACGTCAAACTTTCGGTCTCAAAGCCTTTATTATTATTATTAATTATTAATTATTAATAATAATAGGTTTTTTGAGACAGGGTCTCTCTGTAGCCCCAGCTGGCTTGGAACTCACTGGCTGACCTCCATCTCATAGAGATCCACCTGGCTCTTCCTTCCAAATGCTGGGATTAAAGGCATGCTCCACCATGCCTGGTGCAAACCCCTTTATAAGCAACATAAAACTGTGGATGAGGATAGAGCTTGTGTGACCTAAACACCTTTATTCAGGCACCACCTTCTAGAACCACACACAGGAGCAGTTTCCAGCATATGAACAACACACAGCGGGGCCAGGGAGCTGACTTGGTGGATTAAGTACTTGCTGTCCAAGCACGGGGATCTGAGTTCACATCCCCAGCCCCACATGAAAAGTCAGACACACACTGATGACCCTAGCACTGGCAGTAGGAGAGAGGCAGACACTGGGGGCTCATTGTCCTGCCAGTCCAGACAGTCGGTGAGCTCCAGATTCAACGGGAAACCCTGTCTCAAAAACTAAGGTGGAGAGCAATGAAGACATTAGACATCGACCCCCCCCCCGACCTCCACACATGCACTCAGGAACAAATGCACCCCACCCCACCCGAAAGCAGAGCAGCAGGCAAAGGTGCTACCTGCCATCAAGATAGGCCCTTCTTCTGCCTTACAGCTTTAGAAAAATCCAGCTGACACAACTTTTTTCCCACCCAGTCTGTACTTCAGAGCTCAAGAGAGCAGATCAAAGTGAGGGATTAGAATTAAATCTGAGACTTACTCTTCTAAATAACAATATCGAATTCATTGATCTTTCATTTCTGGTTATTGTTAAACATGTCTCACAAAAAATAATGAAAGACCTAACTGTGAACAGTTGTGCAATAACACCTTGTATATGTAAAAGCTTCTCCTTGAGAATCTTAAAGATGCTTTGTCTACATCCCTTAAAAAAATTATCCTGCCTTGGGGAGATGTTGATTAATGGATGCTAAGAAGCAGGAGCAAGAAGTTCCTGTGTGCTCTTGCCCAGCTGGGTGACTGCAGACGGAAAAAATACCACTATGTCTCTAAATGCTAGAAGAAAGGATTTGAGCATTTACCATAAAGAAATGAATAGTGTTTAAAGAGATAAATACATATAACCTGACTTAGTATTATGCAGTATACATATGCATCAAAACAACATGGTGCCCAATAAATATGTATACATTTATGTTTTTAATTAGCTTAAAAATGATCACCACGCATGTCAAAGAACCTAGGAAAGCTTATATTTAGAAGTGCAATGACTGTGAAGAAGAATTTGAGATGAGTTCTGACTGGAAATCTGAGAACAATTGGGCAGGTTTCCAATATCCTGGAATCACAAACACTCAAGGTTCAGATGAGCTGCAAATGGCTGAGGCTAGGAAGAAAGCACCTGTGAGCTGCTTGAGGACCAGGGAGCAGGATAGACAGTGCTGGGCTCTGCTTCAGAGCCGCTCTGGGCTGGCTGAGGGAATGGAGGGCTTGGCTTGCAGGAGTAGGTGTAGGGTGGGGTCCTGAGAGTGAATCTGTAGTTCTGTCAATAGAGGGCCACTCCAAACAGATCTGAGAGATTAAGGTGTGGATGTATGTGTGTTTATGCATGTATGTGTGATAAGCAGCAATGTCTAAATGTGAGGCTCTTGAGAGATCCCAGAGAAAATGGTTTGAGCTTCATTTGCAACTTGACTCCCACGATGAAGATGCTGGATGCATGTGAGGGACCTTCATGTGCTTCTGAGACAGGATGAAACCCATGGAGGATCTGTGCCACAGCCATGAGGCTAGAGCCATTGGCAATGGAGCAGATGTCCTGCATGATGCAGGGAAGGTGACTTGTGAGGCACATGATTCTGAGCAATGATCCATGTTTTCTGTGACTACACATCCTTCTCTATGGGGGTGTTAGGGATTTTTGTCACCATGTCAAATACCTGAGCACAACAGGAAGATTTCATTTTGGTACACTGTTTCAGAGGTTTTGATCCATTGTGGTAGCAGGGCATAGAGCTCCCATAGAGCGAGAACAGAGCAGCTCACCTCTTGGTGGACAGGAAACAGAGAGAGAAAAATATGCCAGCTTTAGTACACTTTCTCCTTTATCCTCTTTCACTCTATCAGGGTGGGTCTTTCCTCCTAGTTAATCCTCTCAGGAAACATCCTTGCAGACATACCCAGAGGTGTAGTGTGTTACCAGAGAGTAAGTGAATATAAGACAATGCAGTGTGGCTGCCTGTACTCCCAAACAGTTGGAATGACTTGATCTTGGTGCTTTCTCAGAGAAAAGGTGATCACACTAACCTATTTTTCTGTTCTAAGGAGTCTACTCATGTTCAGGAAAAGTTGAAAAAGACAATAGTGCGGCAGATGTGTGCTTGGCAGGCGTGTGCCTAGCAGGTGTGTGTGGCAGGTGTGTGCACTGCAGGTGTACGTGCAGCAGGTGTATGTGTGGCAGGCGTGTGTGCGGCAGGCGTGTGCCTGGCAGGTGTGTGTACAGCAGGTGTGTGTGCAGCAGGTGTGTTCATGGCAGGTGTGTGTGCGGCTGGTGTGTGTATAGCAGGTGTGTGCCCAGCAGGCGTGCATCTAGCACATACACAAACTTAATAAAAATTAAAAAATTTAAAACAAAAACTCCCAAACTATTTTTTTGTATTTTAGTACAAATACACCTTCATCATAAAAATTAAATATCAAAGACAGCAAAACCTTTAAGTATCCTAAAAGTATGCCTTAACATTAATTACATGTAGACAATTCTTTCAGAATTAATTCTAAATAAATAAGTCTGAATTTATGTGTCTGTATTCATTCATACAAACACTGTGCAGAAATGAATCCCTACTATACAGTAGATAGCAAATGTTCTTTCATTTAAACATGTCACTCATCATTTCTTGTTGTATGAATCAGAGTTCTCCGGATGGACAGACAGTCTGACAATAGATTAACAGTATTTGTTAGGAACTGGCTCAGGTGATTGTGGAGGCTGAGAAGCCTCTCCAGAGGTCTACATGGTGTCCACTCCTGATGCCAGTAGCATGACATCAACCGAGTTGTAAAGCCTCAGACCCAAGAAGCGAAGGAGACATTGATGTCCCAGTGCCCAAGAGCCTGGGGTGCCGATGTCTATGGCAGAAGGAAAATCATGGATTCCAGCTCCATAAGAGAATGCACTGTGTCTTTTCTGGGTTTGTTCTACTGGGGTCTCCAGATAACTGGATGATGCTCATTCATTTGATGACAGACCTCCTACCACTTAGTTCACTCAGACCCACACGCTAATCTTTGGACTTTTTCTTAGACATACTGGATAACCAAGTCTCTAGGTAATCCTGGAAGCCATCAGCTTGACACCTGAACTTACACCTCACATGTCACTTCCCTTGTCCTCTGTTACCTGCTGAGTTCACTAGCTACATGTGCTGGGATGTTTGGCTGAACCTCATGGGCAGGAACAGAGTGAGGGCTGTCCTGAGCTTACTGCATTTGGCATTGTAGTAGAATTCTCCACGACTTCCAAAGGTTAGTGCAGCTCCTTCTCTATCATTTGTAACTAAGATCAAGTATGTGAAACTGTAGCATAGCTAAGAATCAACTGTAAACATCCTTTGGGTGGCTGTGAGAATGGATGGGTATGCACTGTGTGAGTGTGTGACTGCTTGGTGGGTAACAATACAATTTGGTCCCTCCATTTTATTGTATGCACTTAGCCTTTGTGGGTCTTCAAGATTTTTGAAGAGTTCATAAACTTTTTTGCTGTTTGGCGACCAAAAAGTTGTATCTTTGTGACTTCTGCTACATCAGTACAGTGGAACCATTAGAACTATACAATTTGAAGCAGCTGAGGCAAAGCAGGGCTCCAGAGTGTGTAAATCTCCCTCCTCTCAAATCTGGGTTGATAAGAAGCCTTGATTTTATGCATACTTCAAGGCTGTTGTTATAATTAATTATTTTTTATGTGTATGAATACTGTCTGCATGTAGGTTGGTGCACCCGTGTCATGCAATGCCACAGAGCTCAGAAGAGGGTGTCGGATTCCCCTGAAACTGGAGTTAAAGACGGTTCTTAGCTACCATGTGGGCGCTGCGAATCGAACCCGGGTCCTCTGCAAGAGCAGTCAGAGCTCTTAACTGCTGAGCCATCTCTCCAGCCCCAGTGAATTTCTTTTTTTTTCTTTTTCTTTTTTTTTTTTTGTCTTTTCGAGACAGGGTCTCCCTGTAGCCCCAGCTGTCCTGGAACTCACTCTGTAGACCAGGCTGGCCTTGAGCTCACAAAGATCCGCCTGCTTCTGCCTCCCAAGTGCTAGGATTAAAGGCGTGCGCCACCACTCCCGGCTCAAGGCTGTTATTTTAAGAGAATAACTAAACTATATTTAATAGTAGTATTGCAGCCTGGCATGGTGGCGCACCTGCCTCTGCCTCCCAAGTGCTAGGATTAAAGGCGTGTGCCACCACACCCGGTTAGGGACCACAGAAGTTTTATATTGGTGGCAAATTCATGAGTAGACCAGGTCTTACACTAGTCCAAGTTTTCTGCAATATTGGGCCTGATTACAGTTCTAGAAGGAGGCTGTCTTATCGTCATCATTGATGGCATTTTACAGCTGGGAGGTGGAGTGGCTTGCCCCCTGTCAAGTGGCAGAACTGGCTAGGGAGCTCAGATGCCCCGGCTTCAGAGTCCCTGACCGTAGCTGTAATACTGGGCACAGAGAAGCAGCCTCCCTCTGAAATTTGTTTTCCTTGCTCAAACAAATGATAATGAAATGTAAACTTGAGGCTTCGAGGTCCCAACCTTTCTACTTGCACACTCATGCCATCCACCAGGTGTGATACACAGGGAGAAGGGAAGATGGCTCACGGCTTCTCCTGGGTTTCCAGCACCTGTGCTGCATTTGCACTGTGGGTCCTGAATGACCCCTGTGTGGAGCCAGTGGCTCCTGGATCTGATCTCACATCCTGGGCATCGGGAACCCTGAGTTCTCAGGAAACAGAGGACAGGCTGTATGATGCACCTGCCAGGCGCACCCAGGGATTGCTGGATATATTTGTTCTGAAGGAGTGAAGAGTGAAAGAAGAGAGGAAAAGAGGCTGGGCAGAGGCTTACTCAAACACAGGGCCGGGGTAAGAAAGCGGAAGTACAAAGAACCTTTGTAACTGGGCCCAGTGGGTGTCATAGTTAGCTTTTGTCAACTCGACACAAATCTAGACTTACCCGAGAAGAGGGAGTCTCAGTTGAGGAATTTCTTCCATAAAATTGGCCTGTGAGCACATTTGGGGACATTTTCCTGATTGCTAATTGATGAAGGAAGTTCCCGCCCATGTGGGCAGTGCCACTCCTGGGCAGGTGGGATTGGGTGTATAAGAAAAGAAGTTGAGCCGGGGCGTGGTGGTGCACGCCTTTAATCCTAGCACTTGGGAGGCAGAGGCAGGTGGAACTTTGTGAGTTCAAGGCCAGCATGGTCTATAGAGTGAATTCCAGGACAGCTGGGGCTACAGGGAAACCCTGTCTTGAAAAGACAAAAAAAAAAAAAAAGAAAAGTAGTCGAGCAAGCCAGGGTAAGCAAGCCACTAAGTGCATTCCTCCTGGTCTCTGCTTCAGTTTCTGCTCCAAGCTCCCGCCTTGAGCTCTGGCCTTGGCTCTCTTGATGAATTGTGACCTGGAAGATGAAATAAACCCTTTCCTCCCCAACTTGGGTTCAATATGTATTTATCACCACAACAGTCAGAAAGCTAGAGCAGAGGGTAAGAGCACTTGTTCTCCAAGCATGAGGACTTGAGTTCAAATCCCCAGCACCCATGTAAAAGCTGTGCATGGCTGGGCGTGCCTGTAACCCCAGAACTGGGGGACTGGATACAAGCAGATCCTTCATTTTCACTGGCCAGACAGCTTGGCTGAAACAGCTAGCTTCTAGTTTAGTGACAGATACTGTCTCAAGGCAATAGGCAGAGAGCAATAGAGGAAGACACCGGATATCCTGCTCTGGCCAAGCATACATGTCTACATTCTCACATGCACACACACACACATACACCACACAGACACACACCACACACCTACACACAGAAATAAAATGAAATATAATATTTCATCCTTGAGTGGAGACCTTAAGTGGTATATCTGTAAATTCTGAATATTTAATGTGACCAGCCCTTTGAGCAGTCTTTTCTTTAAGCTGCCCTGGGAACCCTTGAGGTTGAACTAGGGCATGGTCAATTTGTAAGTAGATAATCCTCTTCTGACAGCCATGGCAACGGGCATCCCCACATCTGGGCTCTTGGGCAACACATGCTTGGGGCATGTCCCTGCATGACAGTCTATTTTCTTCAGTCAGTGAACTTGCCAACTATTAATATACAGATGAGACTGGTGCTGGGTGAGGGGCTCAGGCCACCCTGTCATAAACATACCTACGAGTATTGGACACTTCCTGCTACCATGTCCTCCTTACAAGAAACACTCCTTCATTATGTCCCTGTGAACAAATTGAACCTCTTTAATCTTATTTTTTTTAAATTCGTAGAACAGGGGTTATTATAATGCCTGCCTCATGGGGCTATGACACTTAAGAGACTGAACATTATTCTCATGGGGCCTGCCATAGGCCACGTCCAGCACACAAGGTGATAATAACAGTGAAATAACAAAAATCACAGGATTCTAACTCTTGCTGTGTGAGAAGTCTGAAAATAATGGAGAAAGAAAAGTTAACAAACTATTGTTTTTGTTTTGTTTTTATTTTAGCATATATTTCCTGGTGAGAGAAAAAAACTTGATATTGGTTAAAAGGGACAGGCAGTCTAATTCCTATAGGACTTTTTGGTCCATTAACTATATTGGTGCAGTATCCAGATTTGCCTTCTTCCATTCTAGAGCCACACAGCCTCTAGTGTCTTCCCAAATTTATTCCTCAACCAGGAGGGTTGCTCAATGGAGAATAATTTGTCTTAAAGTGCCATCTACTGGCCAACCTGGTAGTTACATGCTGTTGTGTGCTTGTATCAGAATCTACACATACCATGCCAATGATTATCCCACTTTCACATCTAGTCGTTCCTTTTCTGCACCCTGACGGCTAGGCAGACTGGCCTCTTCTCTCTTGACACCAGCCTTTCCTGGCAGCCTGAGACGGGGAGCATCCCGCCCTCCACACCTCGTGTATCTCTGGAGCTCTCGTTGACTTTCCAGCCACATCCAGTGGTGGCACTCTCTCTGTTGGTCACAACCCTCAGAAGAGAGCAGAGTATGGCAGTGACTTAAGACTGAAATATAGCATTTCTTCTAGACCCTAGAGCCAACTGGGCTTAGAGCCAAGGATTAAACTCCTTCAGGGAAGCCATTTCCAAAGAGGCTTTCCAGAACCTACTGCAACTGGTGTTGTTATTGAGCTTCATTTTAAAAAGATCCCCCAGGAGAGCTTTTGAGGATGGAGAAGGATCATATTTATATGTGAGGAAGGTGTACAAGGTCACATATTGATTAGAGCATAGAAATAGGACAGAAGGCCATCTAAGCACCTCATTTGTTAGATAGGAAGGAAGGAGGGAAGGAAGGAAGGAAGGAAGGAAGGAAGGAAGGAAGGAAGGAAGGAAAACAAAAACAGATCAGCTGGGCATGTGACAATCCCAGTTCTTGTGCAGATGAAGCAAGAGGATTAAGTGGCTGTTTTTATTTGTTTGCTTCTTTAAGCATTTTTTACTTGCATGCTCATGAATCCTGCAGTCAGATGATGGCACAGTGCATTTCCAGTTCTCCAGGGCCCCTGATACCCCATTCAAACTTTGTCCCCTCAGCCCCTCCACCAACCAGAAGAAATATTAGAGTCTTAACTTCTAGCACCATAGAGTCACAGTATCTGGTTTTGAATTTTGTGTAAACGGATTCATATACTAGATAGTGCCCTTTTGTGTGTGGCTTTTTACCACTCAACGTTATATTCTTCAGTATTCTTGAATGTTTGTTTACCTGTGTGTGCTTTTCTTATTGATTGAGTAGTCTTTTGTTTGTGGTGACAAGGTCCCACTATGTAGTGCAGATTGACTTCAAACAGAAACAGTCACTTTGTTTTCTGTTCAGCATCATCAACTGAACATTTGCTAGGACTATGAGGCAAAGCCCAGTACAGGCTACAGTGCAGCCTAGAAGTCTGACACTGCAAGGACGGTCAGAGGGCAGACCGTAGGTATTCAAGCTGCCCTTGAGCCTGGGCAAGTAGGCGGAGTTATCAGATCTAATTTAGCCTTATCATTTAAAATTCATTACTTTTTTAAAATTAATTTTATTTATTTCTGTATGTGTATGAATGTACTGTCTGCATGCAAGTGTGTGCACCCGTGTTGTGCAATGCCGCGGAGGTCAGAAGAGGGTCTCAGATTCTCCTGGAACTGGAGTTTTCCTGGAATTGGAGTTACAGACTGTTCTTAGCCACCATGTGGGTGCTGGGGATCAAACCCGGGTCCTCTGCAAGAGCATCGGTGCTCTTAACTGCTAGGCTATCTCTCCAGCCCTAAAATTCATTACTTTTCATAGTCATCACTTTTTTGTTTGTTTGTTTTTGAGACAGGGTCTCCCTGTAGTTCTGGCTGTCCTGGAACTTCTATGTAGACCAGGCTGGCCTTGAACTCACAGAGCTCCACCTGCCTCTGCCTCTGCCTCTCAAGTGCTAGGATTAAAGGTGTGCGCTACCATGCCCCTCCTCATCACTCTCTGCCTCAGTCAGCATCTGGCTGTCTTCCTGGTTCCAGGGTGGTCTCTGCCTCTATGGCACTCGGATTCTCTGCAAGGCTGTTTGTTACTCCCCCCTTGACCCTGATTCCCAGCAGGACTGGGGCTTCCACATTACCAATGTCTTGGCTTTGGATCGAATGTAAATGGAAGTCAGCGTTGAGAGAACTAGCTCCACGAATTTTTGATTCTCAGACGTTTACTTTCCAGAAAGCGGAAGGCCTTGCAGCTGATCTGGATCTGTGCTGGCTTGAAGGCCACGTGGGCTAAGTTAGGTAAGGAGGATGCTGATTACAAAGCCATTTGTAACTCGTGGATGGGCCATATAACCGTCCCTTCATCAGCATGCTGGCCACATAACTCTGCCAGTGCAGAAGTTATGAGTTTTTTATTGGTGCTTCAGGGTGACATTTGAACAGCCGTAGTGCTTACTCATTTCTGGTTATCAGTGAGCTGTAATGTTTCAAACTGCCGGGGTATGGCCAGAGATAAACTTGGGCCAGCTGCAGACTGAGTGGCGCCTGTGACTTGCTTCATGTGTTGCAGACTTTCTGTTCTTTTTCCTTTCTTTCTTTCTTTCTTTCTTTCTTTCTTTCTTTCTTTCTTTCTTTCTTTCTTTCTTTCTTTCTTTCTCTTTCTTTTCTTTCTTTCTTTCTTTCTTTCCCTCCTCCTCCTCCTTCTCCTCCCCTTCTTCCTCCTCTTTCTCCACACCACTATAAATGATATCTTTCATTTTAATAACTTGTAGAACAGCACATGATTTTTTGACCTGGAAATATTTGTGCAGACTAAAAAAAAAAAAAAAGTTTCGCTGGGTGTGGTGGCGCACGCCTTTAATCCTAGCACTTGGGAGGCAGAGGCAGTCTGATCTTTGTGAGTTCAAGGCCAGCCTAATCTTTGTGAGTTCAAGGCCAGCCTGGTCTACAGAGTGAGTTCCAGGACAGCTGGGGCTACAGGGAGACCCTGTCTCGAAAAGGCCAAAAAAAAAAAAAAAAAGTCTCCCAGGGCTAGAAAGATGGCTCAGTGGTTAAGAGCACTGGTTGTTCTTACAGAAGACCTGGGTTCAAATCCCAGCACCCACATGGCAGCTAACAACTGTCTGTAACTCTTCTGTCCTTCTCAGGCATTGCACAACATGGGTGTACTTAAGCACATGCCGACATAACACTCATACGCATTAAGTAATAATAAAGAAAAATGTAAAAAAAAAAAAAAAGAATATACAAAAAAAAAAAAAAAGTCTCCCAAATATGAAGGCACAAGAATCCTATCAATACACTGCTCTTCTCTTTTTTATTTCTCTGTGTTTGAGGACATATTGTTCCTTAGTCTTTTGGTTAAGATCAAATGTATTTGGCTGAGGGACAAAAGAGCCTGGGCAAACATGAAAACGGACTTCCAAGGCGATGGGGGGATTCATCCCTTGACGACAGAGCAGGAGGGGCTAGAGAAATGGCTCAGTGCTTAAGAGCACCGACAATTCTTCCAGAGGACTGGATTTGGTTCTCAGCACACACAGGGTGGCTCACAACCACCTGTAACTCTAGTTCCAGGGGATCCAACCTCCTCCTCTGGCCTCCACGGGCATGGCAGGCATGTGGTACACTGACATACAGGCTGGCAGAAAACACTCAAATGCACAATAAAATATCAACATTTTGAAAAAACAAAATTTTAGATTACAGATGTTTAAAATGCATAAAACCAGAGATGGGGCTGGAGAGATGCCTAGACGTTAAGAAGTCGCCACCTTTCTTGCAGAGACCCGGGTTCGATCCCCAGCAACCACACAATATAGCGGCAGAGAACCGTCTGAAACTCCAGTTCCCAGGAGAACTCCAGTTCCAGGGGAATCCGACACCCTCTTTCCTTACCTCCGCGGCATGCACGACACCGGGTGCACCAGAACTTGCATGCAGACAGTACATTCATACACATACAGAAATAAATAAAATTAATAAAAAAAATAAATAAAACCAGATGTAGTGACACATGTCTGTAATCCCAGCACTTGGAAGGTGGAGGCAGGAGGATTTTGCTTTCTAGGCCAGCCTGGGCTGGCTGGTGACATTCTATATATGAAGGGAGTTCAGCTATGCCAACTTTAATACCAGAACCCACAGGGCAAAATCGATTAGATGCTAAAGGATGACAAGTCTGTGGCTACACCTCGCCTGTCTCCAACTCCTTGTCTAGTTTGAAGTGAGGGACAGATAAACTCTGTTTGACATGGGAGTCCCCAAAGCTGCCTTAGTCTTGGGAGATGCACACTCTCTCCTGTGCAGCCAGTGTGCCATCTTGTGGCCACACGGGACAATTCACGAAGCTGAGCACAGCCTCTCTGCTGCATCCTAGAACGCTGGACTTCATGAATACACACACTACAGAGCCAGGCTGGGCTGCGGGGCTTCCTTGAAAGTCAGGGTGGAGCTCCAGGGCTGCTCCGGGTGCAGCTATTTCCTGTCCTTCATCTTCAGCTCTGATATCCTCGTGAAAGCTGCTGCTGGTGTGGGGAGAATGAGACTAGACAGGAACCATAGTGGCACACATCTGTAATCCCAGGGCTCCAGAAGCTGAGGCAGGAGGATTGTGAGTTCCAAGCAAGGCTGAGCTACAGAGTGAGACCCTGACTCCAAAATAACCAAGGGCTGGGGACGAGGCTCAATGGTAGAGCTCTTTTCTACTATATATACAAAGCATAGCTTTAATTTATAGAATTTATAGGAAAAGGAAATATGGACAAATGTATCTAGAAAGCAATTGGCTCAGGATACCAAATGGTTCAGTCTTGAAGAGATTTAATATAGATCCAGAGATGACTCGGTGGGTAAAGGTGCTTGGAGCCAAGGCTAATGACCTGACATGTACTATGGAACACACATGCTCGTGCGTGCACACACACACACACACACACACACACTTGCATTCAAAATTACCTGTGTGCAGGTGCACATGCATGCACAATAGAGGCCATCAACCTTAAGTGTTATTCCTCAGGATTCTTCCATCAGTTTGGCCAGCAAGCCCTGGGAATCTGCCTGTCTTCACCTCCCCAGGTCTGGCATTTTAATTTAATTAATTTATTTATTTTTGGTATTTTTTTTGAGTCAGAGTCTCCCTTTAGTCCCAGCTGGCCTGGAGCTCACTCTGTAGACCAGGTCGGCCTTGAACTCACAGAGATCTGCCTGCGTCTGTCTCCTGAGTACTGGGATTAAAGGCGTGCACTAGCATGCCTGGCCAGATCTGGCATTTTATTTATTTATTTATTTACTTATTTATTTACTTATTTATTTATTTATTTATTTTGGTCTTTTCGAGACAGGGTCTCCCTGTAGCCCCAGCTGTCCTGGAACTCACTCTGTAGACCAGGCTGGCCTTGAACTCACAAAGATCCGCCTGCCTCTGCCACCCAAGTGCTAGGATTAAAGGCATGCGCCACCACGCCCAGCCTAGATCTGGCATTTTAAATGCATGCCACCATGCCCAGCTTTCTACATGGGTGCTGAGTATTGAACTCAGGTCCTTGTGGTTGTGTAGCAAGCACTTTACCAAATGACCCATCTCTCAAGCCCCCTCAATGTAACTGTGCTGATTAGTTTTTGTCAACTTGACATAAATGACAGTTACTACCATTGTGTAGGAAGCTTTCTTTTTATGCCAAACAGGGACCATGTGGCCCTGCTAAGGGGGATGGGGACACAGCGCCCGCTTCGCAGACATTGTGGGGAGCTGGCCTCTTGGTGCAGAGACCAGCCGGCTACTTCCTGTAGCCTGGCCTGGTTGATACTTTCAACCCAGGCCCTTAGCCTGGACCCACGAGACATGTGTTCCACTCTTGGCTATGACTTCCCACCTGCCCAGAGCCTGGACAGGAATTTCAGGCTGATGGCTGATCGCCTCCCTTCAGCCAATACCCACTCACAACACCAGCTACCCAGATTGGTGATCTGCAAAGGAATTTCTTTCCAACCCACTGGCCACCCGAACGAAATACAGGCCTACCTTAGCCTGTATGCGCTCGATAATTAATAAAAATAATGGCTGGGAATTCCGAGATGATGTTACTATGAAGTTCAAATTTACTCCTTTCCAGAGCTTGCTTTTATAAACTAAATGACATCAGTTCCCAGGACCAACCATAAGTCCCTCAATTCTGTGCCACTGCACACCTTGCCCCACCCAGCATCACACACCTAGGCCGTGCTGCTTGCTCCTCGTCGGGGTGGGGCCAGACCCCCAGCCACGCGGTGCCCTCTGAGGCATGCTACACCATTGAACCTCAGTTGAAGAACTGTCTCTACCAGACTGGCCTGTATGTCTGTGGGGCATTTTCTTAATTGCTAATTGATGTAGGAGGGCCCATACTACCGTGGGCAGTTTCCATCCCCAGACGGTTGGGCCTGGGTTGGGGTTGCATGCTGGTAATCCTGGCACTGGCTGGGGCAGAGTCAGGAGGAACCTGGGGCCCACTGACCAGCCAGTCTAGCTGAGTTGGTTTACTCTAGGTTCAATGAGAGAAGTTGTTTTAGAAAATTAGGCAGGAAGTGATTGAGAAGACACTAAACATTGACCTCTGGCCTCCACACAGATGCATGCACATGTGCACACACACATATACACACTCACAAATAGGAATATACACACACACACACACACACATGCACACACATACCAAACAAACAAAAATGGTTATGGAGGGGCTGGAGAGATGGCTCAGCAGTTAAAAGCACTGGCCGCTCTTGCAGAAGACCTGGGTTTGATTCCCAGCCACCCACATGGTGGCTGTCAACCTTCTGTAATTCTAGTTCCGGGGATCCAATGCCCTCTCTTGACCTCCACAGGCATTGCATGACATGAGTGCACTTACATACATGCAGGTAGTACACTCATAAACCTAAATTAAAAATAATAAAATTTTTGTTTTGGTCTTTTTGAGACAGGGTCTCCCCGTAGCCCCAGCTGTTCTGGAACTTACTCTGTAGACCAGGCTGGCCTTGAACTCAAAAAGATCCGCCTGCCTCTGCCTCCCAAGTGCTAGGATTAAAGGCATGCACTACCACACCCAGCAATAAATAGAATATTTTATTTTTTTATTTTTATTTATTTATAATTTTTTTTTATGTGTATGAGTGTACTGTCTGCATGTAGGTTGGTGCACCCGTGTCATGCAATGCCGAGGAGGTCAGAAGAGGGCGTCGGATTCCCTTGGAACTGGAGTTAAAGATGGTCCTTAGCCGCCATGTGGGTGCTGGGAATCGAACCTGGGTGCTCTGCAAGAGCTCTTAACCGCTGAGCCACCTCTCTAGCCCCTGAGCTGCTTTTTTACTTCTTCACCTCCAGCTAAATTATAGAGGCTGAGATATGTGGAGAAATCTCTTCAGGAAATAGATGCAGGAGGCTTGATACAGCACGTGGGATGATGTGTGCTCTATTGATTTAGCAGTTCTGAGAGGAAAAACACATCAGACTAAACCGCTTTTCTTCCAGATTTTTTATATAGCTCAGTTTTATTACTATCTCTGGGTTTTAGAATCCAAAGCCATTTCTTTGAACACAATTTAAATGATAAGTTGAATGGGGAGATCTTCACAGGAAACAAGAATTCTCATAAACTACACACCACAGGGGCTATAGAATTTGCCAATAGAATGCCTTCCTGGAATGCACTCCCCTGTGTGACTCAGCATGCTGCCCTTGGCCACACTGGGCATGGCTGGCAGCAAGGACCACAGACGCCCACTGGGGGACAGGTGTGCTGCCCTCTGTGTGGGTCATTGGGCCCCACTCAGAGCCTGAGGCTCAGGGCACGTGAATCCTGTTCTTTCTCACAGCTCACCCAGCTGGTTCTTCTTAGTCACCAGGTGCGCCCGGATCTGCTTATTTTTTACAGAAAAGTCTAAGTAGGATGACTTCCAGGAGGGAAACAGAAGGCTTAGAAGGGTTTGTGCTGTTGGCCTTTGTCTCAGTTCTCTCTCCTGCTCAATCCCCCTGGGCCCAAGTGAGTGGGAGGAGAATAGAAACAGAAGAGAAAGAAAGTTGGAGTTAACCAGCAAGTTTCTAGAAAACTGCTTTCTAAACAGAATCATTTGCATCTGGTAGGAAAGAGCCACAGAGCAAGGACATGGGAGAAATGGGCTAATGGGTTGTTGCTCCCCCTGTGGAGTTCACTGAGGCCATTCCCTCCTGAGACCAGAGCTGCAAAGCAGAGCTCCGTGATGGCTCCCGACAGGCTGGGCTCTGCGGCTGCCTCTGCTGACGCTTCCCTCCAGTGAGCAATGCCCACTGGTCTGGATCAGTAGTTTATCCTACATATTGCAGAATTCTGCTTCGCCAGCCTGCCACTCACATGAAACAAGCCCTAGATGACACTGACGAGATCCAGAAAAGGAACTCAGGCTGGCAGAGTTGACTCTCAGGGTGGTGGAGCTGCTGCTGACAATTGTCTCTGTAGAGAAGTTCCCAGTTCTTTTAATGAACTACATTTTATCACAGCTTCAACTGCAGGCGTGGACACTGACCCAGCCTATAGCCAAAAGTCTTAGAGGACTTCTGTTGGTGGGAGGGCAGGCCAGTCAGGGGTGCCACATCATGGCCCTACAGGCAGTAACCCTGATCATGGGTAAGGGCTGCTGACGTCCTGCTCCTGGGTTAGGCCACTGTGTCCTGTGTTTAAAAGCTGACACTTAACCCTGGGATGCTGAAAAGACCTCAAAATGTCATTTCAAACCATGGTACAGGCAGATGCGGCGGCTAAAATCTGAGCACTCAAGAGGCTGAGGCTGGAGAACTCTAAGTTTGAGACCAGTTGGTTTTTGTATAGAGAGATCCTGTCTTGAGAAAAAACCAAATGCCAAATTGTGGTGGATTCTGGTCTGTCAACATCTTCAAACTCATTGAAGAGGGCAGAGGAACAAAATGTTGCAGAACTCAGCAGTTCATTTTTCTTTTCTTTTTCTTTTAAAAATTTTTTTAGTTTATTTTTTGTATGTGTATGAATGTACTGTCTGCATGTAGGTCTGTGCACCCGTGTCGTGCAATGCCTCGGAGGTCTTGGATTCCCCTGGAACTGGAGTTACAGACGGTTCTCAGCTGCCACGTGGGTGCTGGGGATCGAACCCGGGTCCTCTGCAAGAGCAGTCGGTGCTCTTAACCGCTAGGCCATCTCTCCAGCCCCCCGTTCATTTTTCTTACAGGGCTGGCCTTAGAATCAATGCCCAGCCCTTTGGGAGCAGCATAAACCCACTCACATTTTTTATTTTAAATGTTTTAGAAAATTTGAGTGTGCACAACTGTGTTCAAATCCAGTGCTGCCTGCAAAAGAACCTCTCCTGATCCTGCAGACCCGAGGCTTGGGTTCTTTCCCAGTGTATTGAGGGGCTTGGAACCCAGGAATCATCCAGCAGGTAGCGACTTTTGACTGCCTTGTTGAATGATATTCTTCCTGGCTGCCTTCTTCACCCCCCAGCAAACCAAGGGCTAAAATTTAGATGCAGGTTCTTTGGACATTATTAAAGGACCAAACACTGTTTCAAAGGACATAGACACTAATGTAAAAATAAAAGTCACCTGTGGCCTCGCCCTCCAAGATAAGCACGCTCTTGTGTTTGCAGCCCTTAGCCTTCTCCTTTTCCCTGTGTACACACTTTTATGTTTTGATGGCGAGCAAAGAGCCAGGGAGAGATGCATCCCAGTCCATTCAGAAAGGCAATTAAAACCAGCATGGCGGGCCTGTGAACTTTAGTGCTCATAAGAGCCACCTGTGGAGCTTGTAAAATACACATTCCCAGCCCTGACTCAGGAATTCTGCATTCCATAGATGCTGAGAAAGAGGGGCCTGCCCAAGCCCTGCCTGGGGGCTCCCTGTGGAGGCCACGGTGTTTGCATGACACCCCATTCAGGGCCTTCTGTGAGTTCATGGAGACAGGAGGAGGGAAGAGGTGTTTCAGGTAATTGTGCAAAGCAGGTGAACCCTCAGAGGTCATGGCTTTTCCAGGAAGCTGCAGGGAACGGTGGGTGTGGGTGCTGGCACTGCCTCTGCCAGGTTGCCCGGCCTTGACCCAGCCACTTCCCCCAGTGCCAGCTTCCTTGGGTTTGTCAGGCGCAGCATCACAGCGCTGCCTTCACAAAGCCATGCCTTGGATCATTATATAATGGGCCTTTAGGGGAACGTGGCTTGGCTTGGCCCACCTAAGTCCTCAGCTTTGAGTAGCATGTCCTGGGAATTCTGGAATTAGTGATCCTGTGTGCCGCTTCCTTAAGAATTCCCAACCAGGGGCTGGAGAAATGGCTCAGCAGTTAAGAGCACTGGCTGGTGTTTGGTTCCCAGCACCCACATGGTAGCTAACAACCATCTATAACCCCAGTTACAGGGGATCCAGTGTCCTCTTCCAGTCTCCTCAGGCCTTGTACTCACAGGTGCACTTACATACACTCAGGCAAAACTCACATAAACATAAAATAAAAATGAAAAATTCATTAATTAAAAAAAAACTCAGCCGGGCATGGTGGTGCACGCCTTTAATCCCAGTACTCGAGAGGCAGAGGCAGGTGGATCTCTGTGAGTTCAAGGCCAGCATGGTCTACATAGTGAGTTCCAGGACAGCCGGAGCTACAGGGAGACCCTGTCTCAAAAAGACCAAAACAAACAAACAAACCACAAACAAAAATAAATTCCACAATTTAAAACACCTATACATAGACTGAGACCAATCCCCTGGGCCTATGGGGATAATTAGATGAAATGAGCCATGTAAAAGTAATGGTAGCTGGGCATGGTGGCACATGCCTTTTGTCCCAGCACCCGGGAGGCAGAGGCAGGTGGATCACTGTGAGTTCAAGGCCAGCCTGGTCTACAGAGCAAGCTCCAGGCCAGCTGGGATTAAAGGGAGACCCTGTCTCAAAAAGCCCAAACAACGACAACAACAACAACAACAAAAGTAATGGTATAGATTGAGTTTCTGTTATTTCAACTTTTCAGAGCAGAGGTATTTCAAATTGTGGAATTTGTTTTTTCTGAGTTTCAGAATATTTCTGTACCCACAATGAGATAGCTTGAGGCGGAACCCGAGTCTAAATTTGAAATCTACTTATGTTTTATGTAGGCCTTCTTCACATAGCTCGCTTCTAGCTTATGGTTTTGTGAATGAAACAAAGCTCTACAGTGTGGAAATTTTAATTTGTGCATCCTGTTGGTGCTCAGCAGGTTTTGGATTTTGGAACATTTCATATTTCAGATGTTCACATTAGGGGTACTCAGCCAGGAGAAACAACCCAAACTATGTGGCCAACAGACACGAGTCATTCTTTTCACTGTTTAACGAATGGCTTTGCTGCATGCCCTGGATGCTCAGGGAATCCAACAACAGCCTTTTTATTTTCTGATTGTTACTTATTGGTAGAAATTCCAGCATGGACAGATGTTGAAAGACTAGCACAGAATAGCCATCACCCAGTACTTTGCAAAGCTCTGCCACCCAACCATGTTTTTGTGGGTGCTACATGTCTGATCTGGGGTCTCTGAAGCAGGGAGCAGAGGGATGTCAGGAACTCTGGAGCAGCAGTTGCTGGGAGCTGGAGTGTCCACCGGGAAGCAGCAGGACAATTCAAGGACAGTGTGAGCTGTCAGGAGGCTCTGGGGGCTCTTAGAACCCACACCAGGAAGCTGAGCACAAAACAAGACTGAAATGCTCAGTGTGCAATGGTCTCACACTGCTTTGTGTGGTGCAGTTTCCATATGTATCTTCTCCTTCTTAACTAACTCTCAGCAAAAGACTGACAGTGCACCATGACCCCCACCCCACCCTAAATGCCAGTTCAGAGCTCAGCAGGTGATCCCAGGGGTCCAGGTGATGGTAAGAGATTTGGTATCTCCAGGTACAAGTTCTGTGCTGGACAGAGTCCTGTTCATCTCTGGGTCTATTTTAGTTCTCTAAGTTGGGACCAGTAAAGCTCACTGTCCTGACCCCATGTTAACCAGTTCTTGGTCTGAATACAAAGTTTTCATCAGTTCTGTCAGAACTATGAAGGGGTTGAGACAAGGAGAGGTTTAATCCAAATTTTCAAAACCAAAAAGGCAGGACATTGTGGTCGGTGTGAACGCGCCTGGTTTTACCTGTATCCTCATAAATTGGAGTAAGTGAGGCAGACGTCAGTGGTGACCAGGGCTAGGCTTATGTGGTCTTGCCCGGTCACCATGTGATTCAAGTCTTCTTCTAAAAACAGGGTATACAATCCTGCCTAGCTAGTCAGATGAACTGAATCCACACTTACTGAAACATCAAAGCAGCAGTTGGCAGCCCATTTAAGGAGCTATTTCCTTCCTCCCACCTCATACATGGTATTATCAGCATGAACTCCTCTTTCCCCAGACACCTTTGGCAGGAAGAACTTGGCAAATATATTTTTAATTAATTAATTTCTATTTTATGTGTATGAGTGTTTTCCTTGCGTGTAAGTGTACCTGTGTGTGCAATGCCCATGAAGGCCAGAAGAGGGCATCAGTTCTCCTGGAACTGGAGTTATAGATGAGTGTTACATACCATGTGCATCCTGGAAACTGAACCCAGGTCTTCTGCAAGAGCAGCCAGTACTCTTAACTGCTGAACCATCTCTCTAGCCCCACAGAATCTTTTTTTTTTGGTCTTTTCGAGACAGGGTCTCCCTGTAGTCCCAGCTGTCCTGGAACTCACTCTGTAGACCAGGCTGGCCTTGAACTCACAAAGATTCACCTGCCTCTGCCTCCCAAGTGCTAGGATTAAAGGCATGTGCCACCACGCCCGGCTTCCCCACAGAATCTTTAAACAAGAATGAATCATTTATTACCTGCAGTGTCTTACAGATTCACATAAATTCATGGAGTACACCTCTGGGAGACAGGAACTATTGTTAGGTTGATTTGACAGGTGAGAAAACTGAAGCCTAGTGAGGTATCATACATATAGCTTTGTTTCCGTGTCTGAGTTTCCTCTTCCCTGGCCCTGTAGCTGGGTCCTGTGGCCTGTGAGGTTTCTCATTCTTCCCAGGACAGTGATGAGGGCACCTCTGATGGACTTGCAGGCATGCTTCTCCTGCCCTTTCCTGTCCTCCTAGACCTGGGTCCTACAGGCCCTCCCAGATCCCGCCTAACACAGACTCCCAGGCTTCCAGAAGGAAGCAGGCCCTGTACCTGCCTCAGCCTGCTAGTGAGTGCTTAACGACCCAGGCCAGCCTGGTCTACATAGTGAACTCCAGGCCAGCCTGGTCTACATAGTGAACTTCAGGCCAGCCTGGTCTATAGTTAACTCCAGGCCCGCTGGTCTCAAAAGAAAGAAAAAAGAAAAAGAAAAAGAAGGAACAGAAACTGGGTTTGCAAACAAGGCGGGGGGAGGCAGTCAGTCTGGCTGTGTGTGGGACTTCAGAAAGAACAATTTGAGGGATGCTAAGTTAGGGGAGACCAGTTTTGGACAGCTGCTCCAACCAAAGCAAATAGTGGGTTCTTGCTGTGCTCACAGAATGGTGACCCAGGCAGACATTAGTTCTCACACTGGGCTTGGGCTGGGAGGTCTCCCCAGGCTGACCTGGTTGGGCAGAACATGCAGTCAAGAGTAGTATCTGCACATGGTGCCAAGAGGTGCCATAGGGCTTGCATAGCAGGCCAGGTGGATGAGGACCCAGCTACAGGGAATCGTATCTAGTAGGCTGGGAGGGAGAAAGCCTGGTTTGTTTCCTGGCTTTTGGCTTGATCTTGCCTTGCTTCTGTGATTCCAGTTCAATGCAAGTGAGCTCTGCACTTTAAATGAGTATTGGAATTCCAGCTCATTGGCCTCACCAAGTGAGGCCAGGCTCTGAAATTAATGGGTGCACACTGATTGTTAGGGTAAGAATAAGTAGCAAATATGCTTTGAGCACTTGACACAGCAAATCACAGTGCTAGACATGGGTATGGGGTTCAGACAGTTTCTCTCTTCCATGAGCCTATACTGGGGTTACTGTTGGATGATAGGGAGGCAGATGAGTGGGCCCAAGGCCTCTTCTGCCCATCTGTCTTCTGAAGCTCTAGCCCCTATCAGAATTGCTCCACGGACAGGCTATATGTCTCTTTTTTTTTTTTTTTAATTTTTTCAGTGTATAAATAGGATGGGATTGCTTCCCCCTAATCAATTCCCTGTTAATCTTAAACAACAGTTCTGGTCAATCTCCTTCCACAAGTCTTCAATGGCTCCTTATAGCCTTCCACATGGAGTCCCAAAGCACTGGTCTCTACACATACTCTATGGACCTGATCGTACACTCCTTCCTTCTATGTTCAGTTTCAACGTTCCCTTTGTGGATGCGCCTTCCTCTTTTTTACACCATCAGTGTTAAGGTCCAACCCAAAGCCACCTGCCCCATGGAATCCTCCCTGACGACTGGAAGAACTGGACTCCAGCTCGGATCCCATAGTGTGCACCTTTCCCATGGCTCTACTCCCCATCCAGCCTTCTGTGACAGCACCCCAAGACACATCTCTTGCTCCTGGAGATCAGGAATGGTGGTCTAGTTCCTGTCAACCCTCTACAATGCCTCTTGTACAAATGGCTTTCCTTGTTTGTTATTGGTGCTCAGAGAGATTAAACAGTCGAATGGTGTTTTGGATTCATGCATATGTGTATGTGCAAAACCCCTTCAGGGATTTTTTTAGCCCTTCTCATACCAATTTTTCACAAAAGCATGGGAAATAATTAAGTACCCCAGTACAGTCAGCCAGCTAGGACAGGTGTCAGTGGACACACAGTTTCTCTGCTTTAGAGTCTGTTGAATGCAGCACTGGGTGCCTTTTAACATCTTGTCCCTAGTCTTGTCTTTCCAAAAAACTAGTAATTAGAATTTGATATTTTTTTCCTTGTCAAAAATACTTATTTTGGGGGCCAGAGAGATGGCTAAGTAGTTAAAAGCACTGGCTGTTCTTCAGGACCCAAGTTTGAGTCCCAGCACCTACATGGCAGCTAAAATCCATCTGTATCTACTTCTAGGGGATCTGATGATCTTTTCTGACCTCCACAGATTTTGCCTGACATGGGTGCACTTACATACATGCAGGCAAAACTCTCATACACATAATATAATAATTTTTTCTTAAAATTTTATTAAACTTTTGCTCATTTTTATTTCAATTTTTATCACTTCAAAACATGCATGTATGCACATCACACACATACTAAAATTATGACGTCTGAGCCGGGCGTGGTGGAGCACACCTTTAATCCTAGCACTTGCGAGGAGAGGCAGGTGGATTTTTGTGAGTTCAAGGCCAGCCTGGTCTACAGAGTGAGTTCCAGGACACCTGGGGCTACCCTGTCTCGAAAAGACCAAAGAAAAAAAATAAAATTATGACGTCTGAAAATAAACTATAGGATAATTCCAAAACATGTTTGGGGGATTGACATTTTGACTGTAGGGGTTGTATGCAGGTAAATAAAAAAAATACTACTTTTACAGTCCTACTTTACATAGCAAGTTGATGAATAACATTCTGCACTATATTTACTAAAAGAGAAAGACAGAAAAGAAATAAATAAAATAAAAGAAGAATTTTCAGTTTGCCTTACAAATAGAGATTTGGTGCTAGGATGGAAAATCCAGTAAGCAGCATGTGCAGCTTCTGCTTCAAGTTCCGGCCCTGATGTATCTCAAAGATGGACTGTAATCTGAAAAATGAATTAAATCCTTTCCTACTCTAAGTTGCTTTTGGTATGGTGTTCATCACAGCAACAGAAAGTGAACTAGAACACACATATACGTACACACACAAAACGTATTCTCTACTCGATTTTTATGTGTATATCTGAGGTGATAGGTATGCCAGTTAACTTTCTCTGACCATTACACATTGAATACATGTATCAAAACTGAAATGCAACATTGTACCCTCAACTATGTATAATTACCATACATCAATTAATTAATATTCATATACACACATATATGTATAGTAGATTAGTGGTATCCTACACATCTGAAAAAACTAAAAGACATTGCTGACTCTAAGTGGTGTTTTTATTAAATATTTATTTAGTCTTTAAAAATCTCATACATTTATATATATATATATATATATATATATATATATTATTTTTGTCTTTTTGTGAGACAGGGTCTCCCTATAGCCCCAGCTGTCCTGGAACTCACTATGTAGACCAGACTGGCCTTGAACACACAGAGATCTGCCTGCCTCTGCCTCCCGAGTGCAGGGATTAAAGGTGTGTGCCGCCATGCCTGGCCATTTATATATTTTGATCATATCTTCTACCACTACTTCCTTCCAACTTCCCCTAGAGCCCCTCGTCTAGCTTCCTCCCAACCGTAGGTCCTCCCTTTTTGCCATTATTAATACCCCCAGATACCAATTAGTGCTGCTCTTATGCACATGGCTGTGTGGTCATTCACTGGGGGTGGGGGTAACAATCTTCTATTAGCAGCCATAGTCTCAAAGAAGACTCACTCTCCTTCTCTCAACAGCCATCAAACAATAGCAACCAAAGTTCTGCCCCGGGCCCCTCCTTCAGCCATGCTGGAAGTTTGACTTGTGTGGGTTTGTGATAATCATGCCACACCCAAAAGACAGCATTCCCAGCACTCCTCCCTGTCCTCCGGCTCTTACACTCTTTCTGCACCCTCTTCTTCAATATCCCTCAGCCTTAGATGGGGGAAGGTTGACACAGATGATCCATCCACAGATCAGCACTCTCAGTTACTTATACTTGGCACTTTGACCAGTTATAAGACTCTGCATCAACCACTATCCATTTCAAAAAGAAGCTTCTCTGGGGGGAAGGTATGGGGGAAAAAAGAAAATACTCCAACTAAAGTTGAGGACACACAAATTTATGGGTATAAATATAAAGATTTAGAATGCAGATTGACAGCATGACCATTTAGCAAAGCAATAATAATAGGTTCTCCCCAGTATGGGCTTGTGACTAGGCTTACAATATCAGGCATGAAATCCCTCCTGTGGATCTGGCCTCATATCCTATCTGAAAGTAGTTGGTTACTCTCATAACTTTCATGCCACTATTACACAGTGGGCACATCTTGCCAGGAAGGTCAGTACTGTATCATGCAGGGTCCAGTGTTGGATAAGACCATTGATTCTTCTCTGCAGCCTGCTTATCACCTTCCAGCACTCTATAAGCTAGCCAGAAGGGAGAGTGTTTCTTGATCAATTAAGGTTGTTTTTTCCATGTCCTGCATCCAAAGTGAATGGTGTCTTCAGCACCATGGTCTTACCATAAACTTACAGTGGACAACCAAGAGTGATGGCAATAGCCTGTGTTGCTCTCAGTGGCTCTGGGACCTCCCTGACCAATCATTGTCAAGAGGTATCTTATGCTAAGCACTGAGATTTTTCACTTAAATAACTCATGTCTTCTGAGAGTGGCATTCTCCACCCATGCTGGACACTTCTATTCAAATTCCTTTATAAAAATGGAAGTAGCTTACAAACTAGAGGATTTCCATGAGGTTTCTTTATTTATCCTAAGTTTTATCCAAACTACCTCTTACCCTCTCCACTTCCTTGTCTGTCTATACCCACTTAAGCCTTTAACCCTGAGAATTCCCCCTTCTCCTTTCATGTCTATGTGATGACTTGAGAAAGAAAAGTTAGTTGATGAGTTAGAAGTGGAAACAATAGAAGCACATGGCTTAGGTATTGGCCTGGAGTAACAACATTTCAGGATGGACACTGAGCTTACCTCAGCATGCTGTCTGCTAACCTGGGCCCGGATGTAGGTGTTTGGTAACATCTTGGGACAGCTTTGAGTAACATAGAATGTATGTGTCATAGGAATCAGGACAGTTATTCCAAGGAGCCATCCATAGTACCTTTCTTTCAGGAAGAATTTGGAAGGTGGTGCAAGAGCCCCCTAGTTTCAGTAGGAAGTAGAAACCAAGGCAGAGGCTTAATGGAGAGATAGACTGAAAATGCGTGTTGAGCTTTGTTGGAGGACAGAAGGCGTAGCTCCACTGAGGATGAAGCAGCTAGGCTTGGGACAGCAGCTCAGCTCCATCCTGATGTTGACGATACGTGGCCTCCACTCCGTGCCTGCACTGGTGCTTGTGAGTTCACAGGACTCCGCTGGTCTCCAGCTGAACGAGACCCTTCGTTTTATCATTGTTTTGTTTCATTCTTTTGAGTTGGGGTCTTGCTATATATCTCGGGCTAGCCTCAAACTCAGGATCCCCCTACCTTAGCCTCCTGAGCGCTCTGTGAACTATTTCTACCCTTAACTTGCCTTGCTGCCACAGTGGGAGAGCTCTTTTTGACTGTGTGTTGAGCACTACAAGAGTCACAAAGCAGGGGCTTATAAGGATGAATGTAAACCGAGGCATGCGTTCTGCTTCTAGTTGTTCAGGAATTTCAAAAGATTTTCCACTGCATGACATGAACATCATTAAGAAAAAAATATCCCAACACTCGGGAGGCTGAGGCAGGTGGGTCACAGGTTTGAGGCCAGCTTGGGCTGCATGCTGAGACCCTGTCTTTAATTAATTAATTAATTAAATTAATTAATTAATTAGAAGAGGAGGAGGAAGAAGAAGAATCAGCAGTAGCAAGCTGAAAATTCTCCTGAAAAAATCCTTTCCTACTTTCACTGGAACAGAAAGGCCCTCAGTACCTTAGGACATGCTGGGCAATAAAGATAAGCACTAAGCCCCTTCTTAGAAAGGCTTATCAGTCTCGGGTTTAGGGAAATGCAGCCTCCTGGGAAGACTCTAGTGCTCACCTTGGACTTTACAAGGGCCCACACTCTGGGTCTGTAATGTCAGGACTCCTATTCCAATGAGAGAGGGGAGGGATGCCCTGGCTGTTGGGTGGTTGAAAAGTACACCCCAATGGAACAGGAAGCCTTCGGAGTAGGAAGTTCTGGGTAGGAGCTGGCGCCAGGCAGGCTTCTCTCAGAGCCCTCTATACTTGAAGTAGCTTTAGGGGAGCGTTCTCATATCACTCTGACCTCCAGAGCTCCCTGGCTGCCAGTTAATCATTACTCAGGCAGGGCTGTATCCCTGGCACTAAGGCCTGTTTCTGCAGTACTGAGTTTATTACTGACCAAGGGGCCTTGGCCATGTTTGGATTGCGAGCTGACAGCCAGCCAATTGGCTCAGGTTCAGCCCTCCCTGACACAAGAGCCAGGCCTCTCGTGGGAAACTGGAGTTATCAACATTGGTTGAATCCCCTTCGCTACACTATCGACAGGCCCCAGCACCTCAAGTCTCAGCCATAAGAAAGCTGTGAAATGAAACTGGGGCACCGGGAGGCCCAGACGCCCAGCAGAGAACCTGGAGTTGGAAGGGGCTCAGAGGCCAGCGTGAGTCATGGCCAGTCTCCCCGGGGCTCTGCCCCTGAGTTGACAGCTGGGCTGAATGTGCATCCTGTTCTGAAATTATCTTTTGTGATTTCCCCCTCTCTTCTCTGTGTCTGTCCACAGAGAAGCAAAGATAAGTCTGAGATTCTCAAAACAGACCCTGACAAAGCAAGATGACTTCCCACAGAGGCATCCCTTGGCTTTCTTGATAACCATAGGGAAGTCCTCAGTAATTAAATACAGTTGTGGAAGCTTGTTCAAATGACGCCCACTGAGCTACTCAGGTTTTACAGGAAAGCCTTGACTCTGACATAGCACCATGTGCAGAATCCACAGAGGCCACTTGTCCATCTGCTTCTTGGCCTCCAAGCTCCATGTCACTTCATGCCTGGGCCCACAGAGATCCTATCTGTCTCTGTCCCCATGCCATGTGATTTCTTGTCCTCTGATGGTCCACAGTCTCAAGGCTGTCCTTCTAGTCATTTGTCTCAGAGCCGGGCTATAGAGGAGGATCATGTGCTTTGCTGCACGGCTCCCCTGCATGTAAACATCCACAGCTCAAGCCTGGGGCTGCCTTGCATCACTTCAGAATGATTCTGGTCTGGGTTGATTCAGTGTTGAACTGAGTTCCTCCTGCTGAGGCGCTGGCTCAGTTTCCTTTAGGTAACTTCAGCTAATGTAGAGCTCTCTTCAAAATGTTGGGCGATACTGAGCTTGAAACGGACCCTCATTCTGCCTGTATCACAAGAAATGAGGGTGAGATTAGGGTTATTGTTTGCAGAAAATGAGGAAAGTAGTGATTTTCCTCTACCTTTCTATCCTCTGTATGCCCCGCCCACTGACGTCCATTGAGGGGGTCATAGACGCTCTACCCGGTGCTGGGATTCATTGCCCTCCATGGCCCATGGCCCTTCAACTGCGTGTGTCCTTTTGGATATGAAGCTTGGCTGTGGTATTTGTTTTGTAAAGACAGAAGACCAGGGGGCTGGAGAGATGGCCTAGCAGTTAAGAGCGCCGAGCACTCTTGCAGAGGACCCGGGTTCGATCCCCAGCACCAACATGGCGGCTGAGAACCATCTGAAACTCCAATTCCAGGAGAACTCCAGCTCCAGGGGAATCCGACACCCACTTCTGACCTCCGTGGCATTGCACGACATGGGTGCACAGACTTGCATGCAGACAGTACATTCGTACACATACAGAAATAAATAAAAATTAATTAAAAAATACTTAAAAAAAAAAGAAGACCAGAACAGAATGGGTCACAGAATAACCCACATGGGCAATTCATCCTCTTTCCTTTCTTCCTGTTCTGTCCAAACTTCATCTACTACCCTCTCCCTTTGATGTCAACTCTCTGCTTTGGGTGGTCATATTTGTGCAGGGCTGAGGGAGACAGGGTTCAAGAAGAACCCACCTAGGGAATACCATGACATTTGAGGAGGGACTTGGGGCTCCAGAGACAGGGCGTGATGCTGGGCCATTGCTACTGAGGTGGCTTTCTATTCTTCAGTGCAAGGAGTACACTGCTGGCTTCTTTTTTTAAAAAACATTTTATTATTTTTTAATGTTGTATGAGTATATTGTCTTCATGTGAATAAGTGCACTCATGTCATGCAATGCCCAAGGAGATCAGAAGAGGGCATTGGATCCCCTGGATCTGGAGTTACAGGTGGTGGTTAGCGGCCATGTGGGTGCAGGGAATCAAACCCAGGTCCCCTGCAAGAGGATTCATTGCTCTTAAGCACTGAGCCACTTCTCCAGCACACTGTTGGCTTCCTTAAGGGGGCAGCATGGAAGGCACCTAGGCCAAGTGCAGCATGTACAAGCTGTGGGCATTCAGGCCTATATTCTAGCATTGTCAAGCAATGGTGCTGACACATTAACTGGGTGTGTCTACTGTGACCCAAGGGGAAGACTGGGGAGTGAGGACATTATCCCTCTCCAGAAGGTCCCTCTATCCCCAAGTTTTTGGGGGAGGAGTTCTGACCCATGAATGACAGAAAATGACCCTAAGAGATGGTGCCCTGGAATCCAGTGTGGGCCTCCTGTCTAAGGCCCTCACGGGCCCTTCCTCCAGGACTTGCTTTCTGAGCTTGTGAGACAAGCAGAATTCGTTACAAATGAAGCTTCCTTTTATTACCCAGTAGATAGCATCAATTTCCTCTGTGATTTCTTTTATTACCATCTATTTTTACTAATCCTGTGGCAGTCAGTGATAATGATCTCATAAAAAAATAACTGGGTAAACTACTGCCAGAAGGCTCATTTTGATGCATCAGATGAGGCTTCTTCTCCCCGGAGTAAAGAGGGTGCTGCGTACAGACTCGGGGATTCATTAACACGTCGACATCCTCAGAGGTTTACCATCATGATCCACTTCTACCACAGGAACCCATACGGCAGTGTTTCAGCAGTGCAATTCTACCCTGTCCTCCCTATAACCCATAAACTTTATTGTTGAAGAGCTCAGATGCAGATGTGGCTAACGGAGAAGAAGGCAGTGGAATTTCATCCTTAGAGATGCTCTGAGCCCTGTGCTCCCAGAGGGAAGTAGAGCAAATTTGGCTGAGATCAGGCCAATCTGAATCAGCGATCACACCCAAGACAGCCAGGAAAGGGACAACAGCGCCTTACTGGAGGGCAGGGGTCTCTCCCAGGAGAGCCTAGCATTTTTCCCACAATGCCCCACGCACAACTTTGTTTCCCCTTTAAAGGCAAGCGGTTCCCCACTGCTGCTCATCAGCCGCACTGGGTCGACCCGTGGAGGCGAGACTCCGAGCCTGTGGCACTTCTGTCCTGCAGCGGAGCACACACACCACACACACACACACACACACACACACACACACACACACACTGAACCTTCTTTGATCTTGTAGCAGCTGTTGATAAACAAGAGAGTGGTTTTGCTTTGGCTTTCTCTGTGTTTACATCTACTGAGTGCTTTGTTGATGGGTTTGAACTATATATAGGACTCACAAATAAAAATCATTTTAAAATGACCCAAGTTGATTTGATTTCATGAGCAAAGTACCATCACGGGCCTCCAGGAGGAACCCTCCATGGGACGCCACAACATGATCACTGTCTTTTTCTTTTTACTCTTCTTCCCTCTTTTTCTGTGCTGGGGATCAGTCCCAGAGCCCTGTACAAGCCAAGCAAGTGCTCTCCATTGAGCTATGCCCCACCTCCCATTGTCTTTTTTTTTTCTTTTTTTTTTTTTTTTTTCATTTTTGTCTTTTTGAGACAGGGTCTTCTCTGAAAACTCACTCCGTAGACCAGCGCCCGCGACTGAACCTCAAAAGATCCTCTGCCTCTGCACTCCCTTTCGATTGCTGGGATAAAGGTGTCGCCCACCGTGCCCTGAACAAGTTGTACCCATATTGGCTTTAAAGTGGACAGGCAGGGAGCCTATCTGGGAAACTCTGTGAAATGTCTTTTCCTCCTTCTCCTGCTATTCCTTCCTTGTTATCCTGTTAACTCTAGAGATTTACATTTTTATTTTTTAAATGAGGTGCCTTCTTTGAGAGCTTCATTCACTTTTATTGAATAAGAAATAAGGGATAGTTTGGGGAACTTTTCACTGGGGTAAGAAGTATTGACACTCCATTGAACACCACATCACATCGGGACGAATACACTGGTTCCTTGGTCCCTGCTCTGATTGATGCTCAGTGATTCGGCTGGACAGAATGAGGCCGATCCATACAAGTGTAATGGGGAACTTGCTCTGCTTCCTGCTTGATAGAGCTACGATGCCCATGAATCCTCACGGCCTCTAGCAACAGGCATCAGGGAGGTGGGGGTTGAGGTGCTCCACTCTTCTCCTGGTTTGTGGAGTTCAATACCATCAGAAACTTCCTACCCTTCCTACTCCCCTTGGGGACCAAGAGAAGTGATGGACCAATCACATCCCAGTGACCTTACTGCCTTCTTCTTTGTCTAGACAGCCTGCCATACACACTGAACACTTTAAAAATTTTTTTTTTATTTTTATTTTATGTGTATGAGTATTTTTTTATTTTTTTATTAATTTTTACTTCCGTACGTGTATGAATGTCTTGTAGCATTGCAAGTTTGTGCACCGTGTCGTGCAATGCCGCGGAGGTCAGAAAGAGGGTGTGGTTTCCACGGAAAACTGGAGTTCTCCGGGGATTGGAGTTTCAGACGGTTTCTCAGCCGCCATGTGGGTTTTGCTGGGGATGAAACCGGGTCCTCTGTAAAAGAGCAGTCGGCGTCTAACCTCTGAGCCATCTCCTCAAGCCCCAATGTATGAGTACTTTTGTATGTTAAGTGCACCACATGCATCCAATGACCGGAGGCCAGTATATACGTTGAATCCCTGGGAACTAGAATTATGTAAGTTGTTACTCGCCATGTGGGTGCTGGAACTGAAACTCAGGTTTTCTGTACGAGCAGCCAGTGCTTTTTTTTTTTTTTCTCCATTTAAAATGATTTTGGATATGGGTTGGCTGTATATAATTTTGATTGTGTTTGTGTGTGTGTCGTGTGTGTGTGTGTGTGTGTGTGTGTGTATGATGTATGCATGGTCCTGTGTGTGAGTGCAGGAGTGCAGGGCCACACATGACCTTGGATGTCAGTCCCCACTTTCCTCCTTGCACTGTGCACTCCAGGCTGGCTGGCCCATAGGTTCCCGGCAGTGTTCTCCTATCTTTGCTGGGATTACAGACACAGGCCATCTCCAGCTTTTTTTTTTTTTTTTTTTTGGTCTTTTTGAGACAGGGTCTCCCTGTAGTCCCAGCTGTCCTGGAACTCACTCTGTAGACCAGGCTGGCCTTGAACTCACAGAGATCTGCCTGCCTCTGCCTCCCAAGTGCTAGGATTAAAGGCGTGGCCACCACGCCCGGCTCTAGCTTTTTTTTTTTTCAAAGCCAATTTTTTATTGAAGCTTTGTGCATTTCATACAACATTTCCCAATCAAGTCTAGATCCATTCCCCTTTCCTTGTCCCCCACCCCACCAGAGCTCATGCATTCTGCCATACATGTTTTTCATCTTCTCAGTCTCTTAAAATTTTTGAAGCAGAAGTTTACTGTTTCGGGCAGAAGTTCGCTGTTTCAGTCAGTTCTTTGACCCAGTCTTTATTGTTGTTGTTCCATCAAATTTGCATCACTCCAAAATATGCATATATGCATGCCACACATATATCAAGATTATGACATCATAGGTTTTAGCATCTTCAACTTATGATTTCTTTCTTTTTTTTTTTTATTAGGCTGAAAGATGTCATGTCTGACAGCTCCTCCTTGGAAAGTCCAAACAACTATCAGTCCTGCCCTTGTGCTCCACACTGGGGTTTTCCCTTCCCATGGTCACCAAATGAGGTCCAGAAAGCACAGCGTCCTGTCTCGACCTTCCTGTACTGGTCTCCGTGATACAGCCTGGGTAGTCCAACAATGGCAGTCTACACTCTGAAGAAGTGGAAACCCCAGTAGTAGTTCAGTCCACAAGCTGGATGTCTCAGCAGTCCCCATCTGTCACTGAAGGTTTGGAGGATTCTTGGAGAGACATGAGTCTTCTGTCCATATCGGAAGGTTGAAAGACTGTGCACCTCCAGCTCTTTACATGGTTTCACAGGATTGTAACTTAAGTCGTTAGGCTTTCATGGCAGGCACTTTTAACTGCTGAGCCATCTCCCTCGGCCCCACACTGGACACTCTACAACAATGCATTCTGAATGCTTCTGTACATATAGTGCCTATGTCCAAGCTGCATTTATGACCCAGTAGCTAGGAGTTGCAGTATTTTTAAAAGGACTGGCCTAGCTGGGTGTGGTAGCACATGCCTTTAATCTCAGCCCTTGGGAGGCAGAGGCAGGCAGATCTCTATGAGATTGAGGCCAGCCTGATCGATCTATCTATGTATCTAGGTATGTATGTATGTATGTATGTATCTATCTATCTATCTATCTATCTATCTATCTATCTATCTATCTATCTATCTATCTTCACTATATATAGTGAGATCCAGGCTAGGTGCGGCTACAGAGAGATCCTGTCTCAAAAATTAATCAATTAATGAATTAAATAGTGGCCTATATTTTGGTGCTATGTTTTCTCTTCCTCACTTTTCATTTATCCCTACTTTCATGAAGTAAAAGTCAGTACTACACAAAGATTCCTGTTTCAGACTCCTGGCTGGCTATCACAAAGAAAAACTGTCCTTCCTCACCCAGCCTCACCCAACTCATTGTATCTCCAACACAAACTCCTTTGTTGCAACTTCCCCATTTCACAGTCTACAGTGTTCTTCTCCTGGAACTTGACACCAAGCACCAGACTGGGAACCACAGAAACAGATTCCTAATTTGACATGTGTGTATCATGCTGTACTGCATCTTAAGACCTCCCTGCATCATGAAAAGCACCACAAAGGCTTCTATACTCTTTGTTAAACAGGAACAGCATAAATAGGCCTCTTTTAGTATCTGCAGGGGGACCACCCCAGATATCAGAACCTCAGGATGCTCCTTCTTCAAACAGTGGCGTAGTACTCGTAAGAACACATCTGAGATGACTTGTAACAGCTAATACAATGTAAACACCATGCAAATGGTTACTATGGTATATGAAATGATGGCAAGAATAAAAGCTGGCACACACACACACTTATAGAAGTTCACATCTGGGGCTGGAGAGATGGCCTAGCGGTTAAGAGCACCGACTACTCTTACAGAGGACCCGGGTTTGATCCCCAGCACCCACATAGCGGCTGAGAACCGTCTGAAACTCCAATTCCAGGAGAACTCCAGCTCCAGGGGAATCCGAGACCCTCTTCTGACCTCCGCGGCATTGCACAACATGGGTGCACAAACTTGCATGCAGGCAGTACATTCATACACAAACAGAAATAAATAAAATTAATAAAAAAAAATTAAAAAAAAGTTCACATCTTTTCTGATTAATTTCATTCTGTGTCTATTTGAATCAACGCATGCAGAATCCATGAGTACAGAGGGCCAAGTATACTAACAATACACACATCTGCACTTTTACATATACTGATCAAAACTGTAAACAACCCATATGCCTATTAATAGCAGGGTTGTAAATAAACCAATGGGAACAAATGAACTACAACCATGTATATCATGTTTGCTGGGAGAAGTCAGATGCAAAAAAGAGCTTACATGAGACAGGCGAACTCATCTGGAGATAAAAAAAAATAAACTTTTAGGGCTGGAGAGATGGCCTAGTGGTTAAGAGCGCCGACCCAGGTTCGATTCCCAGCACCCACATGGTGGCTGAGAACTGTCTTTAACTCCAGTTCCAGGGGAATCAGACACCCTCTTCTGACCTCTGTGGCTTTGCATGACACGGGTGCACAAACCTACATGCAGACAGTACATTCAGGCACATAAAAAATAAATAAAATTTTAAGAAATCTTTAAAAAAATTAAACTTTTAAAATGATTGTATTTTTATTTTATGTGTATGTGTGTGAATGTTCGTCTCCTGCTCCTCATCAGGAGCTTTTGATGGTGGTCACTCTGAGGTGGGTAAAAGGGGTACCTGGGGTTTCTGGCCATTTTGTTTTTAATCTGTTCAGGCTAGGTAGGCAGGTTCACCTGGTGGGAATTTATTAAGCAGTGGCTTCCACGCTTTTCCAATGTATGCAGGAGATTTTCTGGAAAAAGTTTCCCCTCAGCCGAGTTCACTCTAGATATTTAGGAACTTGTTACTCAGTCAATTGCCTGTCAGTTAAGTGACCCACTTCTTCAGCTCTTCCCAGGGCTTCTCTCACCTACACACAACACAATTCTAGGTCTGAGTCTTTGTTTTTAATATTCTCCTCCTACTTGGTTCTACCCTGGAGCATTGTAGTCACTGGTGTGATTATCAGAAAAGCAATGTTTTTCCTTCTTTTCGTTATTGTTTGGAGCCTAAAGGGAGGAACATGGAATGCAGGATGCTTATCTTGATAGTGCAACAGGCTCTTTTGTGCTAAGCCCCCCACCCCTGCCCCGTAATTCGATAATTCTGAAGGTGGAGAAAGTGAAGTGTAACCCCCTGTGCTCAGCAAGAATGAGTCCCATGTCACTCCCTCTAAATGTAAAATTTGTAAAGTGGGACATTCCCAGGCAGGGGAGGTTTCTAAGAGGTGACAGGTGACTGCCTGGCTTACAGGGGTCTGAACTTCACCTTCCCAGCACAGCTTCTAAGGGAGACTAGAATAAAAAGGAGCAAGGAGGAGGAAAAGGATGGAGAGCTGGGCCATACTGGGAAGACAAGGAGGAAGAGTGCGCATGGGATCCACCCACAGGAGCCGCGAGCACCTCTGTCCTGCTTCTCCATGGCTCCTGGGCTCATCTCTAATTTACCGGGTCTCGGACTCTAGACTGGTGAGGTGCTCAGGAGGGAGTACTTAGCGCTGCTGCCCTGTCCCTTCCCCGGGCTGCTCGTGTGGGCAGGCTGCTCCCGTTCCTGTGGCTGTGGTGTCCCCAACTCAAACTGCTGACTACTCAGGTCTGACACCTGCTGTGCATCGTGGGCTTTTCATCTGCATGTTCCCTCCTTTTAGGAAAAGTCTCTAAAAGCTGCTTGCCTGTACCAGCCAGGTCGCTCACACCCATGGCTGTGCGTTCAGCTCTCACTGTCCACAGCATCTTGTCTCTTCCTGGGAAGTGCATCTGGGAGCGTATGAAGAGGTGGCCATGTAGTTTGAGTGCACCTCTCTCAGGTGCCACCCCTTAACCTTCACGCTGCACTTTCATTTTGGTGACATGTAGCCATCATGCCTGACCCTGATGTCCTGTTCTCCTCCAGAGTCAGAAGTCAGTTCTAGAGTCCAACCAGGTTTGAGGACCAAGGCCTGGCATAGTAAGCCACGGGCAAGGCTGCAGCATGGGGATCCTTTCCTGGACTTTAGCTCATGCCTCTGATTTTGCACTGGGTTTGTGCTCAAGCAGAAGGTGACATGGTCCAGTGAGGGGGATGGGGAGGGTTAGGAAATTAAGTCCTAGGCACAAGGCTCACCTGCCCCAAGAGTGGCATTCACCTAGTTATGCATTAACAGGGGATCAGCCTCCGTGGCAGGCCCTGCGCTGCAATAGAAAACTGAAAAGGGGATGTTTATGGCCAGTGGACTTCTAATAAATTACCTCTCCTGCCAAAAATGTGTCCTCTCTCCTTTTTCATGTCACCTTGTCACAAAATTGAAATGACAGGTGAGCAAACAGCGGGGAAATACAAGCAAAGACACCCCCGTACCCCAGGAGAGCCACAAAGCTGCCTCTGCCTGACCTAAGTTCCATTATCTCCTGGGAACAGTCTGTGTAGATAATGGAGCACTGTCAGGGGTGAGCTGCTGTGGGGCTGAGGGAGTCCGGGAGGCCCAGGAAGGGGAGAAAGGAAAAGGGGCTTGGGCAGCATGAGTGAAAGGGGAGCACGCTTCATTTGCACAGCTCCCACTGGGAAAGAGCCTTCTGGGTTTCTTGCTCTGTGACGATGGGCCCAGGTGGGCACTGGGGATCACAAGGGTATTTGGAGAACCTGATCCTTGTGCACTTACCATGGACACTGACCAGAAACACTTGGGGTCTAAAGCCTCTCACATCAAAACAGGTTCCTGAGGATAAAAGCCCTCCCATCCCCACTGCCTCTTCCAGAATTCTGAGCAATGAGACGAGGAAAGGAGATATGAAGCACCAAAATAAATACCCAGCAGGCCACTGCCAGTCCATTCCGAGGCCATATTTGTGCACGTGAAATGGAGGTGGGCTCTGGCTGATGCTCGTGTCTCTCTTCCTACCCCTATGTCCTGTTCTCTGTCTCCTTCCCTCCTTCCCTGCCTTTCTTCATATTTCCCTTCCACAAGTATCTATTAAGCACCAACTGCATGTGGGCTCTGCAGGGGCAGCAGGGAATGCAGAGGAAAGTAAATGTGGGTTTTGCTGTCTACAGCTCCTACCAGTAGGGAGAAAGCCAAGTGTGAGGGGCCACCCCAGAGCTCACAGGTGGTCTGTGGAAACGGGGGAAACACCTCTTGGCAGACGAAGCCCCTAGAAGCAGGTCTAGGGGAGCAAATGACATTTTTGTACCAATTAAGAAAGGGTGCTTTTGTTCTGGGCAGAAGCAGCCTGGGGTTGGGAGCTGAGGCTGGGGAATATCCTGTGGGCAGGTGTCTGTGGTTGGGGGTGGGAAGGCCAGGTGTCCCCATGGGGCACAGGGACAAATTCTGATGGCACAGGGACAAATTCTGATGTCCTCTTCTCTTGGAGGCTGCCTGGTTTGTCTGAAAGTGCCAAGCAGGACTCAACATTCAAACTCTAAAAAAAATATTGTGATGAAATAGAACACACACACACACACACACACACACACACACACACACAAGGGGGCTGGAGAGATGGGTCAGCAGTTAAGAGCATCGACTGCTCTTGCAGAGGACCCGGTTTAGATTCCCAGCACCCACATGGCAGCTAAGAGCCGCCTTTAAGCTGGGCGTAGTTAGTGCGCGCCTTTTAATCCTAGCACTTGGGAGGCAGACGCAGGCGGATCTCTGAGTTCAAGCCCAGCCTGGTCTACAGAGTGAGTTCTAGGCCAGCTGGGGCTATAGGGAGACCCTGTCTCAAAAGAAAAAAAAAAAAAAAAGGAAAGAGAACACACACAAAACAATCTTAACTCTTTGAAATGTATCTAATCATCACCAACAGAATTCTTTTCATCTTTTAAAACTGAAACTGTACCAATTAAAGAATAACTCCTCACTTTCCCCTTCTTCCACTCCTGGCAATCTTGTCTACTCTATCTCTGCATTTGACTGCTCTAGGGATCTCATATGAATAGAATCACAGAATATGTGTCCTTTCATACGTGTGACTGGCTTATTTCACCTTCCTAATGTCTTCAAGTTTTATTCATGTTGGAATATATGCCAAATTTTCCTTCCTTTTTAAGGAGAAATATTCTATCGCGTGTATATACTACATTTTGTTTATTCACTCATCATGGATGTTTGGGTTGCTTCCCCCGTCACTAAGAATATAGTGTTTGCAAATGCCGAACACTCAGGCATTTCAAGCGATTGAAATCTCTCCCTTTAGGGTCTGCCTGAGCCTGGATTCCTATCTGGGTGTGGAAAGGAGGCTGGGCTGCCTGAGGTTCCCAGGTGCCATGCTGGGTTTAGGTAATAAACTATGATCAGAAATGTCTGCGTGAAGTGGGAGACAGGAGAGAGACGTGGCATGGCCAGTGGGGGCTGACACTAGCCAGGCCCTACCTAGCTCCCTCCCGCTCACGTGCAAAGGATTGAGCATAACCTCATGCCAACATTTTGGCAGCCTCTGCCTTGCTCTGGGAGCCTTAGTCTGGAGACTTTTTATCCTTAGGCAGAGCATCTCCACCTCTGTAGTGAAGGCTTCTAGTCTGTGACCCAGCTTGGAGATGGCAGAACTTCTACGAAGTAAGTCCTAGTATGAGGCAGTTAGGTGACTGGGGGTGTGCCCTTGAAGAGACTATTGGGACTCTGGTCCCTTCTTGTTTCTCTGAGATTGCTTCTTGGCCACGAGGAAGTAAATAGCCTCTCCTGTCATGAGCTCTCTCCATGATATACTGTGCTTCCACAGGCCAAAGGCAATACACCTCTGAAAGCAAGTGTCAAAGGAAACCTTTCCTCCTTATGTTTATCACAGTGATGGAAAGCTACTAGACATCACTCCACACATGATGTGACCAGTACCCACTGTCACGCTCCTCATTGTTCCTGCTATTAGTTCCCTTTCACTCATAATCTCCATGGGTCCAAATCTGTCAAACCCAAGTGAAGGCAGTGCTCAGACGAGGTTCCAGGCCCTGACCAGCCGTGATCTGAAACCCTGGAATCAGCTGCCTTGCCTGTAAAAATGGAGATAATAACTATACCCATTGCATAGTGTGTACTTATGAACTATGAGAGACTACAAAAAAAGGAAGCACTTTGTTAAAATGTAACACAAGATGAGAAGAAGGAACTGTTAAGCATTGGATAAAATCCAGGCTTTCAGGTCTGTAGAGATGGCTCAGCGGTTAAGAGCGCTGACTGCTCTTGCAGAGGACCCGGGTTTGATTCCCAGCACCCACATGGCTGCCAAGAACTGTTTTTAACTACAGTTCCAGGGGAATCCAACACCCTCTTCTGACCTCCGTGGCATTGCATGACACGGGTGTACAAACCTACATGCAGACAGTACATTCATATGCATAATAAATAAATAAATAAATAAAATCAAGGCTTTACACAGAAGAGACTGTGGACATTGGTGACAAATATGACCAGCTATTTCTTCTGAGCATTAATAACAAAAATTATTTTTTACTTTAAAATTTTATTTAATTTTATTAATAATAAAACATTTCATAAGAAAAACAGCAGCAGTTATTGAATAGTTAGTTTAAAATTTTATTTAATTTTATTAATAATAAAACATTTCATAAAAACAGCAGCAGTTATTGAATAGTTAGTTCTAAGGTTCCTGGTGCATCATCCAATTCCTTAGTTTTATGATAATATACAATAATATGATAATATGATAAATATAGATGAGAAAACGATGCTTAAGGCAATAAGTGTGACAGCCATCGGAGAATCAGTGTGCTCTTAGAGATTATGTTCTTTGTTTATTGCGTGCTGTGCTAAGAATCAAATTCAGGGCCTGCAGATGCCAGGCAACCCCCCCCCATGTGCCTTATCCTTATCCCAAGTGGGTGCTCCTGGACAGTGCACTTCACTGATCTGGACTTATGGAAGTTGCTGGCTGGCCTCCTGTCCTGATGAGCAGGAGCCTGTCCATCTTGCCATAAGGGCCACTGCCCCCAGGAGCCTGTCCACCTTGCCATAAGGGCCACTGCCCCCAGGAGCCTGTCCACCTTGCCATAAGGGCCACCGCCCCCAGGAGCCTGTCCACCTTGCCATAAGGGCCACTGCCCCCAGGAGCCTGTCCATCTCACCATAAGGGCCACCGCCCCCAGGAGCCTGTCCATCTCACCATAAAGGCCACCGCCCCCAGGAGCCTGTCCATCTCGACATAAGGCCACTGCCCAGAGAGCCCGCCAAAGGCAGGCCCCATGGAGCCTTCCACTTGCCCATAATGGGCCACTCCCCAGGAGCCTGTCCACTCGCCATGGCACCCCAGGCCTGCATCTCACCTAAACCGCCCCCAGGAGCCTGTCTTGCCATAGGCTCCCCAGAGGGTCCATTCGCCAAAGGGCCACTGCCCCCAGGAGCCTGTCCATCTCGCCATAAGGCCACCCCAGGAGCTGTCCACCGCTAGCCACCGCCCCCAGGAGCCGCTCCCTAAGTGCCCAGACCCCTCCAGGGCCACTCCCCAGAGGGCCAACCTTGCCAAGCCAGGCCCGGAGCCTGTCCACCTTGCCATAAGGGCCACTGCCCCAGGAGCCTGTCCACCTTGCCATAAGGGCCACTGCCCCAGGAGCCTGTCCACCTCGCCATAAGGGCCACTGCCCCCAGGAGGCTGTCCATCTCGCCATAAGGGCCACTGCCCCAGGAGCCTGTCCATCTCGCCATAAGGGCCACTGCCCCCAGGAGCCTGTCCATCTCGCCATAAGGGCCACTGCCCCCAGGAGCCTGTCCATCTCGCCATAAGGGCCACTGCCCCCAGGAGCCTGTCCATCTCGCCATAAGGGCCACTGCCCCCAGGAGCCTGTCCATCTCGCCATAAGGGCCACTGCCCCCAGAGTTCTTGCTCCCCTCACTTCTCATACAGTCCTTCCTGGGATGCCAGGCATCGCCTTCTGCTGATGCTACAGCTTTGTGGTCAAGAGACAGCAGTGGGTAGGACGTGGCCCATCTGATTGAATTTCCCTGAAGGACGAGGCTCTTGGGGCTACATTCCCCATTGTGAACACAGCTTTATCGGGTGCTTTTCAGGGAGGAACTATGGCTTTTTGCTTAATGTGTCCTCCTCTTTTTTGGTGTTTTTGAGACAAGTCTCCCGTAGCCTCAGCTGGCCTGGAACGCAACTTGCTAGACCAGGCTGCGTGAACTCACAGAGAACCACCTGCATCTGTTCCGAGTGCTGGATTACAGCGAGAGCGACCATGCCCGGCTAATGGTGTCTTTTTAAAAAGTTCATTATTGAATCTCTCCTGCGGCCAGCAGAAGGAAGAAAAGGAGCAGGAGACAGGTAGGAACTGGTGCCTCAGCAAGGCTGATTGTTGATCCCTTGTTCCAGCTGTCTTTGGCTTGAATGGCGTTTGTGGCTGTGGGGTCAGAGTTCTCCTCCCAGCTGGGATTTAAAGGTGCGGTCTTTGGCTTGATGGTTTTGTGGCTGTGGGGCAGAGTTTTCCTCCTGGCTGGTATTAAAGGTAGGGTTGTGTGAGTCTTAGATCTGAGATCTCCTGAGGTCAGCGGAAAGTACCGGGCATGGGCTGAAGAGGCCCCCCCCCCCCCGCCACACTGAGATCGAAGAGGCATCTGAAGGGAGGAAGCAAAGCAAGCCTTCAACAAACACGGTGAAGATGCATTTAGGACTCACATTGGAATAGAGGCAAGAAGCCCATATGCCAGGATCACGAAGAAGAGACACCACTGGAAAGGGGCAGGATATTCCCGTGCCAAGCTTTACCAACCCTATGGAAGACTCCTGCATGTGGGAATACCTCTGGGGATGCCCCAGGACCACCAGCATCAGAAACCCAATTGGGAACATATTAAAGAACTACAAGATCATCAAGAACAAATTAAAGAACTAGAAAATAGAATTAGGAACTCAAGAAGGACCTAGAGAGGAGAGAATGACAAGCTCTGGAAGGAAGTAGATCACACTGAAAAAGATCCCATGTGGAAAAAGATAAAGACACCAACCAGCGAACCAAAGAGCTTACAAGAAGAGATCGAGAAGCCCAAAAAGAAGTAGAAATACTAATAAATCAGACGCGGAATCAAAATGGAAATCAAAACTACTCAGATACCATTCAGAGGAAAGGAATGAAAAAAGCCCAGAAGCATGAATGGAGGAAGCAGAACAAAGAATATCGACCTGGAAAAACACAGAACAACTAAAAAACCCAAGGCAAGATTATGCAAAATTTTATATAAAATACACAACCAATGGAAAACCAGGAAGTGTGGGACATTATGAAAAGATAAACCTCCGCATCATAGGAAAGAGGAAGGAGAAGAATCCCAATGGAATGGTATTGATCATATCTTCAACAGAATCATAGATAAAAAAAACTCCCCAATAAAAAAGGCACATGAACCAATACCAATACCGAAGCACCAGAAACTCAAAACAGATGAGATCATAAAAGGAAAAATTCTCCACGCCACCTCATCGTTAAAATGCTAGACCACCCAAAACAAAGCCAAAATCCTTAAAAAGCAACAGAGGAAAAAAAAAAATGTGACCCTTAAGGGGAAAACCTATCCGATTACAACTTACTTCTCAACGCAAACTATGAAACAAGAAGAACCTGGAGCAAAGCATTCCCCGTGTGGAAGGACAATAGATGCCAACCCAGGTTACTATCCCCAGCAAAAATGTCCATTATAGTTGAAGGAGAGAGATAAACTTTCCCTGACATAAACAAGTTGAAAGATACATGTCCAGAAAACCAACCCTTCAGAGAATACTTGAAGCAATCAAAGAACAGAAGCAAGAGAACCAACCCCAGGGACCTAGAAAGGAAATCAATAAAAGCATAACTACAGAAGTAGAAACCTAAACCAAAACCACAAATGGATAATAGGCAAAAGGAAACAGCACAAACCTATCAGTCATAACCTTAAGTATTACTGGACTAAATTCCCCAATCAAGACATAGACTGGGAGATTGGAATTAGGAAAACAGAATCCATCGATACGATGCTGTCTACAAGAAAACATATCTTACCTTTAAGGACAGGCACACCTTAAAGTGAAGTGGATGGAAAAAAAAATATTCAAGTAACTGGTACCAAAAAGAAAAGCAGGTGTTGCTATTTTAATATCGGACCAATAGACTTCAACTTAAAAGACATCAGAAGAGACAAAGAAGGCCATACATTTTCATCAACGGAACAATTCACCAAGATGATTTCACAACTATGAATATATATTCCCAATTCTGTTGCACCAACCTTTATAAAGACCATTCTCCAGGACCCCAAGTCACAGACCCAACCCCAGTACACTCATAGTGGGAAATTTTCAATACCCCAATGAGTCCTTTGGCTAGGTCAAAAGGACAAAGAATAAAAAGCGCGATCTGAACTGAATGATATTCTACACCAAATGGACCTCATAGACCTCTACCAACATTCCATCCTAATACCAGAGAATACACTTTTTACTTCAGCACCCCACGGAACATCTCCAAAATCGACCACATACTGGGATCCAGAAGAAACCTCCACAATAGACAAAAAGGTTGAACTAATTTCATGCATTCTCTCAGACCACAGGGCAATAAATAGCTCCACCTCAACACCAGGACAACCCTCCTGCCTACAGAACACATGGAGGACTAAACAACACTCTTGACTAATGAATTGGTCAAAGGAGAGATAAAGAAAGAAATAAACTGCATTCCTGAAACTGAATGAAATGACAATACAACACAACAAAACCTATGGGATACCTTACAAGCCAGTCCTAAGAGGGTAAGTTTATTGCCCTGGGTGTCTACATTAGAAAAAACAGAAAGAGCACAAGTGACTGATCTAACACTACAGCCTAAACGCATTTGAGAGGCAACCACAGATGAACCCTAAACGCACAGACATTTTGAAGAATAACAAAAATCAGAGTGGAACTCAATGAAATAGAAATAAAGACACATACAAATCAATGAGCCAAAAGTTGGTTCTTGAAAGAATAAACACGTAGACGACCTCTAGCCCAGTTAACCAAAAGAAAGAGAACACCAAAATATTAAATCCGTGTGAAAAGGGAAAATCACAAGGACAGGAAAAGATCTAGAAAAATCATACGGGAATATACTTCAAGAACCTATATTTACCAAGTTTGAAAAAAAACCCCCAGAAGATAAATGGATGAATATCTGGAAATTACCTGGAATCCACCAAAGCTCGGCCCAGAAGAGATCAGCAGCTTAACCGACCATAACATGAAGAAATAGAGGATGTAGTAAAGAAGCCTCTGCCAACTAAAAAACGCCAGGCCCAGCTGGTTCACAGCAGACTTCTATAAAAACATTTCAAAAAGACCTCAAAACATTATTACTGAAAATATTTAGACGTCTACAAACCGAGGGTTTTCTCCCAGATTCCTTTTATGACGCCAGCATCACTCTATTTACCAAAACCAGGCAAGATCCAACTAAAAAAGAGATTTATAGACCCATGTCCCTCATGAACACAGATGCCAAAATTCTAAGATACTGGCACATCGCATACAGACCAACATCAAAGAGATCATCCATCACGACCAAGTTGGTTTTCTTACAGAGATGCAGGGCTGGTTCAACATACGAAAATCAATACACATCATCAAACACATAAACGGAATCAAAGACAAAACACCACCACACCCTCATCTCAATTATGCTGAAAAAGCCTTGACAAATCCAGCATCCCTCCATGCTTAAAGTCCTAGAAGGATTTGGATTGGAGGGAATCATTCCTCAATGTAATCAAAGCCATCTACAGGAAACCACAGCCAATATCATCTAAATGGGGAAATGACAGAACGTTCCCTTTAAAGGTAGGAATCGGCAAGGCTGCCCCCTGTCACCACTCTCTTCAATATAGTGCTTGAAACACTTGCCTGAGCAATTCAGGCAAGAAAAGGCTATTAAAGGATTACTAATTGGAAAAGAGGAAGTCCAAACTATCCTATTTGCTGCTGATATGATTGTTACTTAAGGGATGCTAAAAACTCCACCAGAAAACTCCTAGAACTGATTAACAGCTTCGCAACGTGGCCGGACACAAATTAACATTTAAAAAAATCAATGGCCTTCTTTTACACCACACAACAAGCAGCTAGAGAAATAATTCAAAGAGATCTTCCCACACAATAGCCTCAAAAAACAATAAACTTCCTAGGAACGAACCTAACCAAGGACACCAAAATTCTCCAACAAAAATTTGAAACCTTAAAGAAAGAAATTGAAGAAGACATCAGAAAATGGAAAAACCTCCCATGCTCAAGGATTGGGCAATTAACATTATAAAAATGTCCCTTCTACCCAAACTCTTGTATAGATTAACCACAATCTCCAATCAAAATCCCCAGAGTTTCTTCACAGGCTTGGCAAAACAAAAGTTCTTAATTCATTTGGAAAAACAAAAGACCCCGAATAGCAAAAAACACCCCTGAGTGAAAAGAGCTACAATGGTGGGGGGGGCCCTCTATACCAGACTTCAAAAAACAAACAACCAAAAAAAAAAAAAAAAAAGCCTGGTCCTGGCACAAAAACCGACCTGTGGACCAATGGAACAAAACCGGACGTCCAAACCTGAGCACATACAAATTTCAGCCACCACTCATATTTGACAAGGGGCAAGAAGACCACAATGGAGAAAAGATAGCATCTCAGCAGTGGGTTGGCAAAATGGATCACCCATTGTAGAAGAATGAATTAAACCCCTACCTCTTTGCCCTGTACAAAGTGAACTCCGGGCTGGAGAGGAGGCCTAGCGGTGGGAGCGCCGACTGCTCTTGCAGAGGACCCGCGTTCAATCCCCCGCACTCACATGGCGCCGAGAACCGACTGAAACTCCAATTCCAAGAGAACTCCAGTTCCAGGGAATCCGACACCCTCTTTGCCTCCGTTGCATGCAACGACATGGTCATCAAGATGAGGACAAAAAAAAAAGTACATTCATACACATACCGACATAAATCAATTAATTTTAAAAAATTATAAAAAAAATATTTAAAAAAAAAGTGAACTCCAATGGATTAAAGACCTCAGCGTTGAAACCCCCAAAACACTCTGAGGTTGATAGAAGAGAACAAGTTGGCGCAGACTACAGACATATAGGCGTTAGGTAAAAGACTTCCTAAATCAGACAGCAGCTGCCAGAATTAGGTCAACAATTGACAAATGGGACCTCATTAAACTTAAAACTTCTGTTCCATCAAAGAACACAATCAAGGAAGTAGAGAAATCCACAGAGTGGGAGGAACCCTTCACTGACAGATAATCTGACAAAGCATTGATTTCCAGAATATATTAAACTAAAAAATACAAAAAAAAGATAACACAATGCACCCACCAATAGAATATGAGAGCAAAAGAACTGAAAGAGAGTTTCCCACGTGAGGAATTAGAGATGGTCTGAGAAACCAACTCATAGAAGTGTTCAACATCACTAATCATTTAAGGAAATGCAAATCAAAACCATCTTTAGATATCATTCTTACTCCAATAGACTGCGTCGGATCAAGAAAACATCGATAGCCAAGTGCTGGAGGAGTTGTGGGGGAAAGGGGAACACTCACCACTGCTGGTGGATGAATTAAACTCGTACAGCCACTATGGAAAGCATGTTGTAGAGAACCCTTGGAGGACTTGGAATGAACTTGCCACCCGAGCCCAGACACCTACCACTCCTGGGCATGTACCCTCAAGACTCACACACACACAACTTAGAAAATGACGCATTTAATAGCAGTCTTGTCAAAAAAAAAAATTTATTTTTTAACTTAACCAAATGCCCCTCACTTGATGAGTGGATAGAGAAAATGTGGTACATCTACACAATGGAGTTCTATGCAGCAGTAAAGAAAGACGACATGACATCAGGAGCTTTGCAGAAAAATGGCTGGAGCTAGAGGACATCATGCTGAGTGAAGTAACACAGTCCCAGAAAAACAAACGAGGAATGGTATCCCTCATCTGTGGATGCTAGTGCCAATTACCTAGTTGTAAGTATTTCTTGTGTAGGGCCCCCTGAGCTTTTGTCCAAAGCAGTTGGGCGTAATGCATATTGGAACCAACAACAACAACAACAACAAAAAGGACTGCATCAAAGAACTGACTGAAACAGTGAACTTCTGCTCAAAACAGTCAACTTCCTCAAGGAGAATATTGAGAAAGACTGAGAAAGAGATGAAAAGCATGTTTGGCAGAATGCATGAGCTCTGGTGGGGTGGGGGAATGGGAGGGGACATGGGTCTAGATTTGTTAAAAAAATAAAAATAGAAAAAAAAATCTAAAAATAAATAAATAAATAAATAAAAAGTATTTATTTATTTATTTTTGTATTTATGTATTTTTGAAGCAGAGTCTCCCTTTTAGTACCAGCTAGCCTGGAACTCTGTAGACCAGGCTAGCCTTGAACTCACAGAGATCTGCCTACCTCCCAAGTGCTGGGATTAAAGTAGCGAGCCACCATGCCCGGCTCTTATTTATTTATTTAAAAAATTATGTGTATGTCTTCTGAGGAAGCTAAGGCCGCGTTGGGGTGAGGCCCTCGCTTCATCTGGCGACTAGCACCGTGCCGCATTTCTCAGCATGGCCTCCGTGTCTGAGCTCGCCTACATCTACTCCGCTCTCATCCTGCACGACGACGACGAGGTCACCATCACGGAGGATAAGATCAATGCTCCGTCTGTAACTCCAATTTCAGGAGAACTCCAGTTCCAGGGGAATCCGAGATCCTCTTCTGACCTCCGCGGCATTGCATGACACAGGTGCACAGACCTGCATGCAGATAATACATTCATACACATGCAAAAATAAATAATAATAAAAAATTAAAAAAAAAAAGATCAATGCTCCTATTAAAGCAGCTGGTGTCAATGTTGAACCTTTTTGGCCTGGCTTGTTTGCAAAGGCCCTGGTCAACATCAACATTGGGAGCCTCATCTGCAATCTAGGGGCTGGTGGACCTGCTCTGGCAGCTGGTGCTGCTCCAGCAGGTGGTCCTGCCCCCTCTACTGCTGCTGCCCCAGCTGAGGAGAAGAAAGTGGAGGCCAAGAAAGAAGAATCAGAGGAATCTGATGACGACATGGGCTTTGGTCTTTTTGACTAAACCTGTTAACATGCTCAATAAAAAGCTGGGACTTTTGGTCTGGTACCTTGGGGAAAAAAAAATTATGTGTATGAGTATATGGCCTGCATATAGATAAATGTACCTGTGTCATGTAGTACCTGCAGAGGTCAGAAGATGGCATTGGATCCCCTGGAACTGGAGTTACAGACCGTTAGCCACAAGGTGAGTGCTGGGAATTGAACCCGGTCCTCTGCAAGAGAAGCCGGTGCTCTTAACTGCTGAGCCCCATTAATGGCATCTTACGTTTTACAGGATGCATTTTTCCCCCACGTTGATGGGTTTTGGGAAAACCACTGTTGGTTAATACTGATAAGCAGCACTTTGGGACATCTTAGATGTGGCCTGCTACATGGCTTTGCTTCTCAGAGACTGCCGGGCTCCATCTCCACATCTTCTGTTGTTTAGGTTCCTTACCTCGTGATGGGACCAGTGAAGCCCACAGATCTCCCTTGTCCATGCCGCCCATCCCGCCTTCCATGGAGCCCCACTAAGGTACCACACTGGGCAAGTGCATAAGCTGCTGGTGGAGTGAGCAGACCTCCAGGTTGCAGTCCATTAGCATCCTCCTAGACCATAGCACCATCAGCTTCAGCTGCCCAATGCATGCTGGGTCAGGTGCTTTACAAGATTAGTCAAATTGTGATGCCTCTCACCCTCCTGAACCCAGAAAAAATTGACAGGGAAAGTACCCAGAGGACACAGAACACTCACAGAGCTCAGGCGCAGATGTGTAAGGATTCTTAAATGTTTACTTTATGTTAAGCAAATCTGTAAAAGGAGAGAGAAAGGGAGAGGGAGGGCCCTGCAGAGGAAGATACAAGGTGAAATGCTCACTGTCTAGCCTGGCCATGTGTGGAAATCACCTTCCTCTTCAGAGGAGTTGCTTGGTTGGGTCCCTCATTAGGCCTCACTAAGAGAATTTCTTCTATACTTGGCTAGGGTTGGCTGGGGCAACAGAGATTCAAGATCTGTAATCCACCCATCTCTACCCCCAATCAGTTCTATTATGCTCTGGCCTTGCCACCTTTTATCATTTCAAACGCAAGCCACTGAGTTAAAAGCGTGCCTATATGAGTGTGTTATAAGCCTCCACTCCTTTCTCAAATGTGCTGCTTATCTTGCTGTGAGTGCCCATAGGATTCATCATTCATTGTTTCTTCCATTCATTTAGTCATCATCAATACATATTCCTCCTTCATGACAGCAAAAAATGCATGCTCTATCCTGAAGTCAACTGCACCCCCCAACCCTGCCCCAAGGCTTTTCTAGTCGCTCAGGTTTCCCCTCTTAACTAGGGTTGCCTTGAAGACCTTGGGGTTAAGCCGCTCAAGTCTTCAGACTTCCCAAGAAAAGTCAACTAAGAAAAGTCCCAGACAATGGAGGGATAGTTATGACTCTGTCTAATTCTGTTCAATGCAGAGAACTTCAATGATTTCTCCAGAATGTAAAATGAAGCGAAAGTAAACATCTCCCAAGTTGTAGTTTATGGTGACCCGCTGACATCTTGCTCGGCTTCCCTTTTCTAAACTCAGCTATGGAGCATTAGTTTACTTTGGGGCATCAAATGACTCTTTTTTTTTCTTTGGGACTCAAGTTTATGTTACCCAAACCTCAGCTCTTTGTCTTGCCTTGGGTTCTCAGTGAGAATTTCAGGCAGGGGGAGGGGAGAGGAGGGGATTTCTGAATGTGAGTAAGAATCCAAACACATTCTGCTAATCTCAGGGTTTGGTGAAACTCTTTGCTTAGAAATTTTATGGCCAGTGGGAATTGATGGTTTGTGTTTGCTCTTCAAATAAAGGTACCTCGGAGGCAGAAAAGGGCATTTTCTGTGGAGCTGCTGACTTCTGAAATCTCAAGCCCTCTTCCTTATCAGGCGCATTTATTACAGGTTTCATAAATGTTTTATGAGGGACTGGTGAGGTACTGCTGACTAGGGGTGGTGGCAGCTGTCTCCAACTTTCCACATTGTTGACAAGATCAAAGGACAGATTTACCACCTGATAAGATAGGGTGGATCAGATAGGGCAGATCCTGAACTGACTTCTTGCCTCCATGCACACAGGCAAACAAAATAGACTGGATTTGAGCCCTTTCCCCTCCCTCGCCTGGAGTTCTTTCATCATCTGTAGAACACACTGGGCCTTCCTGACAGTTCTGACCCCTCAAAGCCCACAGCTAATTATCTTTTGGGTCAACACTTTTAGAATTGAAAACAAGAATGCATGTTGTAAAGCAAAAACATTTTTTTTTTTTGTATCTTTAATGATTTCGTGAACTTTAAAATACTTAAGCATCTCAGTCTCTGCTGGGACAGATGACACTAATTAATTTTCAAGTGCGAACAATGAAAAAAGGGGAAAAATAAGTGCATGGAAATAATTTATGGCCAAATAAATCATCTCCAGAACATTTATATTTTCAGGTGGAGGAACTGTATTGACTTTATTTCTAGGCATTGTTGACTTTTTACGACAATTGCCTTAGCAATATTTGACAATGTTCTTTTAATATGTCTCATTACTATTGAACACTGGAAGCTTCCTTTTATTAGTAGAAGATATATATGTATATGTGTGTGTGTGTATATATATATATATATAATTTTTTTTTAAGAAACAAAGGGAAAACGGCTCTCTTCCGTGGACAGGAGCTTCCCGGCTCCCTTCCCTTCTAACTCCTCTCCTACTGGCTTTGTGGAGACAGTGGATCCTGAGGTGTCTGTGGGTTTTGAGACTGACTTTAAGGAAATCAGAGGTGCTCTGGCAAGGGTAAAGCAGGCATCCAGGTATCTCACAGCAGCCTGTGGGGTCTGCATTTGTTCACCCTCTGTCTGGGGAAGGCAGCACTACAGGGACCCCCGCAGAGCAGCTCTGCTTGCTTTGTGTTTCCTGCACTTGCAGCTCTGTTCCCGTGTCTCCCAGTGCCCCCAATGCTCTGATTTTTCTGTGCTGTAATTCTCTCCACGTGCTCCTGACGCTTCAGCAAGGCTCACACCCTTTTCCATGCAGCTCTCTTTCTGGTACACCTGACTGTGCCCTGAGGCCCCCCGGGAGGCTAGTTGGTAAGCTCATCCTCATAAAGGTGAGAATGCTAGATAACGCACTAATTTATTATACACTTCTCCCTTTTACAGTTTCACAGAGGATAGAGTGTTCAGTGGCATTTCAGCCATTAGAGAGAAGGTCACGTGATCTTCTCACGAGGTACCTACCTGGACTCCTGGGTATGAACTGTGCCTGTCCTCCCCAGCCGTATCTTTGACTTTCATGGTTCAGCACCTGGACCCAGGCCCAGGTGCACAGATAGTGACTCTGTAGGCTTGAAACAGGCACCTTCCCCAGCTCCAGGCATTGGCCGTGGGGCTGGGACCCCATCTTTTTACTCCCATTTGAGAGAGGGAAAAGCACACTGTTGTTCTGTCAACTCCAGGGCTGGAGTTGTCCCAGGGACCGAATGAGCAGCCTTGGACTGGGTTCGGTCAGTCCTGGAAAGCTTTAGAAAGGAAAAGTAGCCTGGGAGAGCGCCGGGGTGGGAGAGGGACAAAAACAGAGTATGCCTGGGGGTCCGTAGGGCGGATTCCCAGCCCAGAGCAAGCCAGCTGACCAGGAAAGCTGCATTCGTTTTTCTAGAGGACTATGATACAGAACACCAGTTTGCACCTTGGAAATGCTTATCTGGTGAGACGAAGAGCCTGGAGCAGAACGGTGAGAGAGCAGGCTTCTGCTCTCCGGTCTGCCTCTAGTTGCTATGCCCTGGAACAAGGCACTTGTGTTTATGTTCTCTAAGACCGCAGTATACAGCTCACCCCTCCCATCCCAGCCACAGCTTCGAGATGAAGGTGCTTCAGGTCACTTTGTAATTCACTTTTCTGGATTTGAAGTTGGAGCACGCCAGAGCTCTGAGAATGACTGTTCACACTTGATTGGGTTCAGATTAGCAAAGGAATGGCTCTGGCTCTCTCCAGTGGCTCCATATGCCAATGTTACTGAGTTCTCATAGCTTACAAGGCCAACTGTCTACATGGACTGTATTTCAGTTTTTCAGGCCATATAGTCCTCCATCCCCACTCTGTCATGAACAACCCCATTCAGGTATAGGCAGTGAAGTTAGGTGCCTCTGTCGTTTCCAAAGTATGTGACCTTGAGTGAATCTCACATCATCTCTCAACCTGAGTTTCTGGATCATTAAAATGGAGATAAGAACAACTGTGCCTTCTACATAGATTTTGGGGGGGGGATATTAGAAGGTGTTAATATATACAAAATGCTTAGCTGAGTGCCTGGTACATGGTGTGGCTGTTAGACATAAGTATTGCTGTTGTAATCATTATTCACATTACAGTTTGCAAAGAGCTTCTGTAAACATTTCTGTTCCTGTGATTTTTCACAAGGACTTTTGGAGGGATGAGATGAGTGAGTAGTTCCATTGTGAAAATCAAAAACTTGTGATGCAGAGCAATTGTTGCCAGTGTATTGAACTCTTTGGATTTGTAAGCCCAGGGCTGTGGCCTGTCTGGTACATAAGAATTCTCTCTTACTTGTTTTTGGCAGTACCGTTTTGAAAAGATTCTAGTTCATGGTTTCGAAAAGATTCTAGTTCATGGTCTTAAAGGTGCTTTGTAATCTGTTGTTTGGAGAACTTGTGTCTTCTCAGGCATCCGAGTGTCCCCCTGCCTTCAGAAGGCTGGTGAGCAGGATTGCTATGCCTGTTGTGGGGTGGGATGGGTTATCTCTTTCTCCTCCATTCTTGCTGTGGTATCCCAGGCCACCATTCCTTATGGGATTACGATGCTGACAGATAAAGGGTCGAGCCCAGGGTTATAAGACCAAATCCCAAGTATCCTTCCTGCACAGAAAGCTTTGGGATTTTAGAAGCACGTGTAGCTCTCACTCCAAAGAAGGGGTGTGAGTGTGTGTGTGTGTGTGTGTGTGTGTGTGTGTGAGCTCTGGCCCAAGCAGGAAAGGGACCCAAAACTGGATCCACATCAGGAAAAGGAGACCGTTTTTCTTTTCTTTTTTTTTTTTTAATTTTTTTTAAAATTTATTTTCACATGTGTATGAATGTATTGTCTGCATGTGGGTCTGTGCACCCGTGTTGTGCAATGCTGCCGAGGTCAGAAGAGGGTGTCAGATTAGACGGTTTTCAGCCGCCCGTGGGTGCTGGGGATCGAACCGGGTCTCTGCAAGAGCAGTCAGTGCTCTTAACCGCTAGGCTATTAATCCTCCTAAGAACCTCAAAAAAAAAAAAAAAAAAAAAAAAAAAAGAAAAGAAAAGAAAGAAAAAAGGGAGACAGTTTTTCTAGAGCAATGAAGCATCACATAGTTAATGCCTGGAACACTGTGGTTGTGCAGGCTCAGTCATTCTCCAGAAGCCTCTGAGTGACAACAAGTTCTAGGAGCGGAGAGGCCCTAGTTCCTTTGCCCAGACCCACAAAAGGCTCACAGAAGCCCCTTGGAACAGCACCATCTCAGCACTGTGGTTTCTGTTCCAAGCAATACAAGTACAGAAATATCAAGACAGACTTATTGTTCCAGGTAAAAGGACTCCTGCTCTGACCACCATTCAAAGGGTATAGGGGCAAGTGGTCTGCATAGTGAGAGGTTAGTTGATTTGAAACAGATAGAAGCTGGATGTGCTGTTACACAATTGTAATTTCAGCATTTAGGAGGTAGAGACAGGAAGACCAGGAGGTCAAGGACAGCCTCAGTTACATAGTAATTTCAAGGCCAGCCTGGACTACATGAGACCCTATCTCCAGATAAAACAAAACTAATCAAAAGGTAGGAAAAGAAAGAGGAGGAAGAAAAAGAGGAGGAAGACCAGCTTCCTGTGGTCCAGTGCCTGAAGGCTGGTGCAGGATTGGGGTGGGTGCTGAAGAAGGCTAAGAAAGGCACTTTTATTATCCGTGGAATTGTTTCCGAAACACTATCAGCTCAGATTATTGGCCACAAATTTTCATCCTTAAATCATAGAGTAATAGGCTTTTACAGTGCAGTAAAAACCGTATGAGCTAGTCCTGGGTTGTCTCAGCTCCCATTTACTCCACCGTTTTATCAATATTGCCATAATTTGACACTTGTGAATAGAGGAGGATTGTAAAGTGTCCATGGATCCTGTAAACCATACTAAATAGAGATTAGTATTACTACTAAGTTTAAACCCTAGTAAAAGATAATTAAGTTGATGGATGTGGCTGTAAATCTCCCTTTTATCAAGTGCTCACTTATGCAGGAGCAGTCTCTAGCCTTATTATTTTACAGCATCATTAATGCCCTAGGAGTATCAGCATCTTAAGTGGATGCTGCTGCCTCCAGAGCTAGGAGAAAGTGGGATGAGCCACTTGGATGCACAAATCCTCTCAGACGCTTGCCTCCTCTTTCTGTTTTATAGTGGTGCATGGCCGTAGGGTGAATGTAAATGCTGGGGTCACTTGGTGCTCAGGGGAGGCAAAGCTAGCCCACATAACCCATTATGACCCCCAGAGTTCCTTAGGGGTTTCTGGGTGCTTAAAGGTTGCCATGTCTGGTGCTCTTGAGTGTGTCACTTTTCCAGATGCCCCTCAAGGGCCTCTGCTAGCTACAGAGACAGAGTCACCTGTGGCCCAATAATGCTGCTTCTGGGGATGCTACAACTGCCAAACCATGATTCATTCCATGGAGGGTTCTGAAACACAAAAGCATTCTGAAAAGACAGCTACAGTGCAAAGGGGATGGTCCCGAGATGGTGCTGCGTCTGAATGGCTCAGTCCCGGCACCAGCTGCCCTCACACTTGGGGGAGCAGCGGCTTTCTCAGCTCTTGACAAGGTTTAGTGTTGCTTTGGGGCAGAGCAGAGCAGCTCGGCTGGCATGGTGGAGCCACAGGTTGTCCCTCTCTGAGGACATGTCTCTGGAGCTGCCCACTAAGGCATTGCTGGGGTGGGGCCCCCATCTCCATGCCATTCTTCCCACATGTCCACAAGCTAATGCAAGCCCTGGGCAGGGGCAAAAGCAGTAAGAGCGAAGCAGTGGTGCTGTGGGGCCTGGGACTGACCTCTGGTCGGGGGCCAGAACTTGCTAATGGTGTATCCATGTATTTACCTAAAAATGGCTCTTCCTCGTTCTGGTCTCTTTTCCAAGGCTACTCTTGCAACCAGTGCTGGTTACCAGTCTAATTTCTTGCATGACAGTGGCAGCAACTAAACACCTGATCGCAGGGCAGACTGGGAGAAGGGGGCACAGTAGCCGTACAGGTCTCTGTGTCTCTGATGGCACACTGGGCGTAGTTCAGTCCTGGCCTGCCAATGCCGTTGCGGGTCTAGATACTAACAGTGAGGTGATGTCTCTGTAGGTGTCACGCTTTCTTGGCTTCTCAAAGGCCCAAGCTGGCTTCAGGAGTGAATTTATTTAGATAACTTCAAATTTGGTTGATGAGCACCCCATTATTTATAGAACAGAGGGGCTGGAGGCTAAGCCCTTTTTCATACCCATTCTTGACCTTGACTGTGATCTTGAACTGGGTCTCAGGGTAACCAGACCCTAACTGTCCTCATGAGAGGACAGTTTCTCAGTCTGCTGGGTGAGCTACACTCTGGCTGGCCTTGACTGGAAATTGGAACCCAGAGAACAAGGAAATAGGCCATGGACGAGTCATCTGGAGAGACAGGATTTGAGTCCAGGAGATAAACACACTTTTTTTTCTTTTTATTGCCCGAAGCTGAGTGATATGTACCTTGGTTGGAATTAGCAGGCTGAAAGTTCAAGTGATAAGCAGCTTCTCAGGGCAGGAGGATCTCTGGGGCCAGCCCGAGGCTGGTCGGGAGGCCCCGGCTAGGGCTGGTCACCTTTTGAACTGGGTGCGGGGCCAACTCAGTAGGCCCGCTTCATCCCAACAAGCTGGACTGTGAGCAGAAGGGTTGAGGGCAGGCCAGCTCCAGAGCAACATGTCAGTGCACCGGGGTGGTATGGTTTTCCTTTCTGATTCCAAGCAGGACATTAGAGATGAGACTAGCTGATATTTAACGGTCTAATAGGGGCCCCAGGCCTGCCTGCTGGGAGCCAAAGCAAAATCGAGCAGTACACAAAAACCCTGCCTCTCAGTGAAGTCACTGGAGGGAAGCAGCCTTGCCAGGATGCGGTCCGTGGCAGCACTTACTGTGCTAGTTCAAAACTTCTGGGCTTTTCTCCAGAAAACACACACCCAAATTGGGAGCCACTGGCCTCGGCCCTGAGACCTGACCTATGGAGCAGACATGAAGAGTCCCAGCCTCAACAGGGGGGAGTCCGACTTTCTGTGGTTCAGAATCTTCTCACACCACCTTCTTTCATGAGCCTCGGATTTCAAGGTTTTGCGTGTAATGAAGCCCCAGGCCCTCCTGGAGCTTGTGGGAGATAAGACGAGACAGAGTGGGCCTGGTGTCTAGGAGGTAGTGACACAGACAGCCCAGGATCCTCTGGCAGCTGGAAGGGGTGCCATCACCCTCTCCCCTCCCACCGAGCACCTTCATGTGTATGCATGCGCATGTGCAGGCTGTGTGCGGCGTACCCGCCGGCTGAATATTCCCAGACTTCATGTGTACGCGTGCGCATGTGCAGGCTGTGTGCGGCGTACACGCCTGCTGAATATTCCCAGACTTCATGTGTACGTGTGCACATGTGCAGGCTGTGTGCGGCGTACCCGCCTGCTGTATATTCCCAGACTTCATGTTGTACGCGTGTGCATGTGCAGGCTGTGCGCGGTGTACCTGCCTGCTGTATATTCCCAGACTTCATGTGTATGCATGTGCATGTGCAGGCTGTGTGCGGCGTACCCGCCTGCTGTATATTCCCAGACTTCATGTTGTACGCGTGTGCATGTGCAGGCTGTGCGCGGTGTACCTGCCTGCTGTATATTCCCAGACTTCATGTGTATGCATGTGCATGTGCAGGCTGTGTGCGGCGTACCCGCCTGCTGTATATTCCCAGACTTCATGTGTATGCATGTGCATGTGCAGGCTGTGTGCGGCGTACACGCCTGCTGAATATTCCCAGACTTCATATGTACGCGTGTGCATGTGCAGGCTGTGTGCAGCGTACCCGCCTGCTGTATATTCCCAGACTCATCAGGTTTGCTCTGGCCTCTCTACTTCTTGGGAATTTCTCATCTTAGAAAACTTGCTTGTTAAGGACTGAGCATCTGACAAAATGAGAGAAATCCGTCCTGCAGGATGTCTCTTAAATATATCATGCAACCTTCGAGATGACAGCCCTTTGTCTCACCTTTGATTCTTTTCCAGAAAAGAGAGAAGAAAAATAAGAAAAGGAAAAACAACAGCAACAACAACAATAACAAGAAGCAAAATGTCCAATGCTGTATCCCAAGTCAAACCTCAAAACCACACGGACTCAGGCGACTGTAAACAAGCCTTCAGAGGCTTAAGCTAATAAACCCAACTATCTTGAAGAGCAAACACCGTATTGCCTTGCCGACTATTAGATCTTTACTACTCTCCAATAAAGTGAGCACTTTATTCCTTTCAAATAATATTCCTCTCATTGCTTCCTAAAGATTAACAATTGAAAGAGATGTCAACAGGTTTCACTCTTTAAATTAAGTATAATGGGCTTTTATAGCGCAGTATAAAGATATCAAGGAGAAAAGCTGCAATCACGACCGCTAGGTTTTGCTTTATCTGTCACTACAGCTCCAGTTTGACACTTGAGAGCAGAGGAAGCTTGTGAAAGACCAGCAGACCCCATAAAGACGGACACATTTAGATTAGTTTTAGAGCTAATTTGAGACACAGTAAAGCCATCATATAATTAACTAATGGAGCTGTAACCAGGTTTATCTAATTAGTATCACCCCCCACCCCCAATGCTGGCTGTGTTGTGCACAGGAGAGAGGGACATGCGCCCTGGTGTTTGGTCCACCCCCATCCCACCCCCCCAACCTACGCCTGCCCCACACTCCTGCTTCTGTCCAGGGTGTTTCTGTGGAGTTGTGATGTGGCCATTCCAGAGAGGAACAGGGCAGTTTGTCAGATCAGGTTGAACAGTTTCACATACACTGCAAACAGCTCTCTTTGGAGTGCCTACATGTTTCAACAATGTAGGTGACAGTGCTGCCTGACCGTGTATATGTGATGTGTGGGTCTTCCATGGGACTTATTACTCTGCCTCTGGCTTCATCTTTGCTGTGAAAGGGCCAGCTTTTCCCATCCACTTGTGCTGAAGCTGGGCTCCCACCCACTTCCTGGCGGAGGGGGAGCTCTGTCAGGAGAGGGAGCTCTGTCTGTCAGGAGCCCACTTCTAGCTCTGGATTACTTGGTGTCTCCTGCCAGGGGAGGTTGAGATTCCTTCAGCAAAGTGATCCCCTACTTCTCAAGAGACTCCCATCTCCTCTTCCAGGGCCCTAGGAGACCAAGGAACCTGGGTGACGGGACCAGTAGCCAGCTCTGGGGCTTGGAAAACACAGAGCCCTCTACTGTCTCAGCTTCCTGAAGGTGATCTGGGTGACAGGTGTCATAGGGACACTCAGATGACAATACTGAAGGGAGGGCTCTGGGGAATGTCAAGCCCCTGCTGTGTCACCCCTAGGAGATCGTTGCTAGGTTTGGGCCAAAAGAATGGGGTAGACACTGCTGGAGAAGTGGTCCCTTCACTGAGGTCAGTCCCCAAGGACACTCTAGAAGTGGTCCCTTCACTGAGGTCAGTCCCCAAGGATGCTCTAGAAGTGGTCCCTTCACTGAGGTCAGTCCCCAAGGACTCTCTAGAAGTGGTCCCTTCACTGAGGTCAGTCCCCAAGGACACTCTAGAAGTGGTCCCTTCACTGAGGTCAGTCCCCAAGGACACTCTAGAAGTGGTCCCTTCACTGAGGTCAGTCCCCAAGGACACTCTAGAAGTGGTCCCTTCACTGAGGTCAGTCCCCAAGGACACTCTAGAAGTGGTCCCTTCACTGAGGTCAGTCCCCAAGGACACTCTAGAAGTGGTCCCTTCACTGAGGTCAGTCCCCAAGGACACTCTAGAAGTGGTCCCTTCACTGAGGTCAGTCCCCAAGGACACTCTAGAAGTGGTCCCTTCACTGAGGTCAGTCCCCAAGGACACTCTAGAAGTGGTCCCTTCACTGAGGTCAGTCCCCAAGGACACTCTAGAAGTGGTCCCTTCACTGAGGTCAGTCCCCAAGGACACTCTAGAAGTGGTCCCTTCACTGAGGTCAGTCCCCAAGGACACTCTAGAAGTGGTCCCTTCACTGAGGTCAGTCCCCAAGGACACTCTAGAAGTGGTCCCTTCACTGAGGTCAGTCCCCAAGGACACTCTAGAAGTGGTCCCTTCACTGAGGTCAGTCCCCAAGGACACTCTAGAAGTGGTCCCTTCACTGAGGTCAGTCCCCAAGGACACTCTAGAAGTGGTCCCTTCACTGAGGTCAGTCCCCAAGGACACTCTAGAAGTGGTCCCTTCACTGAGGTCAGTCCCCAAGGACACTCTAGAAGTGGTCCCTTCACTGAGGTCAGTCCCCAAGGACACTCTAGAAATGGTCCCTTCACTGAGGTCAGTCCCCAAAGATGTTCTCACCTCCTTTTGACTAGTAAGAGCCACTATTCAAATTTGAGCCTTGGTTTAACTCTTATCAGAGCAACAAATGCAGATTTGTAAAAGAAAATGTATATGTTTGGTCTTTTTGAGACAGGGTCTCTGCAGCCCCAGCTTGCCTGGAACTCATTTGCTATATAGACCAGGGTGGCCTTGATCTCACAGACATCTGCCTGCCTCTGCCTCCCAAGTGCTGGGATTAAAGACATGCACCACCACACTGGGCTTGGAAAATATTTCTTTTTAATATAGTTTTTTAATTCTTTGAGAATTTCATACAATGTATTTTGACCACATTTGCCCTAAGTCTTCCCCTAACCCCCGCCAGGTCTACCCCTCATTCCACCCCATCCAACTTGGTATCCTCTTTTTATTTATTTATTTTTTTTAAAGGAAATGCTTTTTTAACTGGGACAACAAAATTGATCATTTTAGCGGTTATTACATGTACAGTTTAGTAACATGCAGTATGTTCACATTATTGTGCAACCGTGACCACCATCTGCTTCCAGAACTCTTCCTCTTGCAAAACCGAAACTCTGCTCAATCTCATTAAACATTAACTCCCTGTCCCCATCCTTCCAGCTCCTGGCAACCAACACACTCCTCTACTTCTCTATCTCTGACCTCATTTAAGTGGAATCACATAGGAATTTTCCTTCTGTATCTGGCTTATTTCACTAAGTGGAATGTCTTCAAAGTTCATCCACATTGTAGCATGTGTCAGAAATTTCCTTCCTTTTAAGGCCGAATACTCCAACGTACATGCTACATTTTATTGGTGTATTCATTTGCTGGTGGATACTTGGTTACTATGAAAGATGAGGGGCTGGAGAGATGGCCTAGCGGTTAAGAGCGCCGACCGCTCTTACAGAGGACCCAGGTTCGATCCCCAGCACCCACATGGCGGCTGAGAACCGTCTGAAGCTCCAATTCCAGGAGAACTCCAGTTCCAGGGGAATCTGAGACCCTCTTCTGACCTCCGCGGCGTTGCACAACACGGGTGCACAGACTTGCATGCAGACAGTACATTCATACACATACAAAAATAAATAAAATTAATAAAAAAAAAGAAAAAAAAGAAAGATGAGGTCATGAACACAGGGGAATAGCTACCATAATTCATCCAATCTACAAGGGATACATTCCAAGACCTCACCCACCCCACTCCACCTTTCCCCACCCCAAGGATGCTTGAAACTGTAATTAGCACTGAAGCCTATAGAGTATTTGAACACAAGTACAATGATGCTGTGTGCCTGACAGTTGATCTGATATTGAGGTATCTACTAAGTGACTAACAGGCAGAGATAGCTTACACAATGTGCATACACTAGGGGAAGGGATGGTTCATTCTGGGCAGGGACGACACACACTATGCTGCTCCAAATAACACACAATTTAAAATTTCTGCAATGTTTGTTTCTGAAATTTCCCATTTAATACTTTCAAACTGTGGCTGATTGCAGGCAAAGTGAAACTATGTGGAAAGAAAGCCACAGATATGAGCATCCATCAACTGCATCTCTTTAAAACTTGACTTTTCAAGTATATGCCCAGGAGTGGAATTGCTGGCTTGAGTTTAATTTTTTGAGGAACTTCTGTGTTGCTTTCCCCACCAGCAATACACGAAGCTTTCAATTTCCCCAAATTTCACATCAACAATAATTATTTTCTGTTTTATATAATAGGCGTCCTAATGAATGTGAGATGGTTTTGATTTGCACTGGGAACTGGATAAGTTTGGAGATTCTCCAATAGGTTCCAGCAAGCACTGAGCTGAGAATTACTGAGCTAATGGCTTTTGAGTATCTGTTATTCATCATGTACTGTTCCAAGTACTTAATGCATGTTTGCTCAGTTGCTCCTGACAGCTCAGTGGAGCAGGACCATTGATTGTCATCCTTGCAGTCAGAAATCAGGCACACAAAAGAGAGGGTCTCTCAGCTAGTTGGTGGGGCCAAGGTTCAAGTGCAGATGGGGCGTGGGGTGCCTGTTCCCTCAGTACTGTGTTATTCAGCCACTGGGGTAATTCCATTTCAGGAGAACGTGTTAAGGGACACTAGGGTGACAGCAGTTCTCCTGGGGGGTCCGAAGGCTTAGAAACAGTATCAAGACACAATCTTTATTTTCATTCTTGAAGGGATTTTCTTTTCCACATCACATTTTTAGTAAGAAATTTTAACAAAGAAAGGTTGCTTGACTCAACATAACCACAGATATTTCGCCTTTATCTAGTAGTTGAATGTTTATTTTATTCTAGCCTGTGTATTTTTTCCAGGGGCAAGGATGCAAGAATCCCTTTTTTTTTTTTTTTTTTTTTTTTTTTTTCCTTAGGACCAGGCCATGCGTTAGAATTTGTGTGTGGCAATACTGCCATCCAGTGGGAAACTGGAATATGGCACCTTGTAGCAATAGACAAATCCAAAAAAAAGAGTAAGAAATTCTGTGCACAGGACTGTATCTCTTTAGGCAAGGGCAGGAGGAAGGCCAGGCTCTGCTACAGCATTTTCTCCTACTTGGGGGAACAACCAGACCCTGTCTTCACTGTGTCAAGAATATACACAGCTCTTGCTCCCTTTGTCACTCCCAGACTCTCCTGCTCAGAAGTTGCAGTAGGAGCCTTGGGCCGCTGGTAGGAGGGTAACTGCTACCTCTCCTACCTGCAAACGGATCCAAGGCTGGATGGATCAGCTGTTTTACTTTTAGGAGGTCTGTATTGGTCAGGGATCTTTTTGTCTCTCCCTTTATCATCTCTTCCTTCATCTTTCTCTTCTTCCCTCCCTCTTTTCCTCCTTCCTTCCCTTCTCTCCGCCCTCTATTCCCTCTTTCCTTTTAATACTTTCTCCTCCTCCTCCTCCTCCTCCTCCTCCTCCTCCTCCGTAACCGCCTCTTTGAGATATGATCCGTATGCCACAAAATCCACCCATTTAAAGTGTGTGATTGCGTATGGTGTACATGGTCACAGAGTTTGTGGCCACCATCAATTCTAGAGCATTTTCAACATACCCCATTAGGAAGGGCAGATCTTTTAGTCACTATTCCTCAAGCCTCCTCTCTCTCTAACATCCTGCTAAGCACCACCCTACTTCCCACATAGAAAGATTTTCATGTTGTGGTCATTTCAAACAAAGATAGGGACTCAATTGTCTATTCTTCTCTGGACTCTAGTAGACCAAAAGACCACTGCAAAACCAAAAGATTTGTCACGTATTTGCCAAAGTGAAAAGTGCATTATGGGCGTTAGGAAGGAGATGCTGGATGCCCAGACTGAGTGGACAATGGAGCAGGGAAGGAGATAAAATCAGAGTAGAGCTTGGAGGAAGGAAGAAAAGCCAGAACCAAGCCAGTCCCATCCACCACTGTCCTTTTGTGCTTGGGTACTGCAGTGGCTGATGCCCAAGAAGTATTACTTTTATAAGTTAATGAATGTGAGAAACAGAGCAGAGTACAAGAGACAAAGAAGAATGGTAAAGGGTAAATGTTCTCAAAGATGAGAGACACCTGCGATCTCAGTAAGCTTCCATCAACCCCACCGAGGTGACCCAGAGTCTGTGGGGAGCAGGCTGCCCAGCCAGTGCTGTCTGACCTTGCATCTCTATCCCATCTCTTTCCCTCCCTAGTCATCTAGCCTGGACTACAGGAGGAAGAATAAATAATTTTCCTTCTTCTCTGAAAGACCAGGGGCAACTCCTGTACTGGCTCTGTGCTTCTCCATAGACCATGCCAGATTCCTTAATGGCCTTTTCCATGCAGGGTCTCACTGGAACACCAGATCTCTAGAGAACACTGAGGGAAAATGGGCACTAGCATTCAAAACCAAATACATATTTTATTTATTATTTTTAGTTTATATGTATGAGTTCATGGCCTGCATGTATGTAAGTGCACAAGTGTTATACAATGCCCACAGAGGTCAGAAGAAGGCATTGGATTCCCCTGGAACTGGAGTTATAGACAACTGTTAGCTGCCATGTGGGTGCTGGGAATCGAACCTGGTCTTCTGCAAGAACAGCCAGTGCTCTTAACCACTGAGACATCTCTCCAACCCTGAGTTCAAACTTTAAAAAAACACCCCACATGGAGTCCAGCCCTCCGCGGGAATCATACAGGCTTTGTGGCTGGTGGCCTCGCGCTCGAATGTTGGGTTACAGACCGTGTTTTCCCTGCCAAAAGCTAATGCAGTTGCAGAGGAGGTGACTCTTCAGGGAGGGAGGGAGAGAGAGAGAGAGAGAGAGAGAGAGAGAGAGAGAGAGAGAGAGAGAGAAAGAGAGAGAACTAGGAGACAGCAGTATCAAAAAGATGAGTTTAGGGCAGAAGAAACAAGGTACCAGAGGCAAAAATTGTCAAAAAATGACTTTGGGAAGTCGAGGCTTTTGTTAATACTCTTTCCCAGTGTGGTTGTGAGATAACATACCCACTGTGCTTGCCTTTCACATCAAAAAGTTTATCCATCATGATCAAGTCAGGTTTATTCCAGAGATGCAGGAATGGCTCAACATACGTAAATCAATAAATGTCATAAATCATATAAATGGACTCAAAGACAAAATCCACATGGTCATCTCAATCAATGCAGAAAAGGCCTTTGATAAAATACAACATGGCTTTATGTTTAAAGTACTAGAGGGAATTGGACTGGAGGGGGGATATACCTTAACATAATTGAAGCTGTATACAACAAGCCCACAGCCAACATTGTTCTAAATGGAGAAAAAACTAGAAGCATTCCTCTTAAAGTTGGGAACCCGGCACAGCTGCCCACTATCTCCACTCCTTTTCAGTATAGCGCTTGAGGAAATTAAAGGAGTACTAACTGGAAAAGAGGAGCTCAAACTATCCCTTTTTGCAGATGACATGATAGTTTACCTAAGGGATGCCAAAAATTCTACCAGAAAACTTCTAGAAATGATTAACAGTTTCAGCAAAGTGGCAGGTTACAAAAGTCAGTCTAGCAAAATCAGGAGCCTCGTATATGCCAATAACAAGCAATTGGAGAAGGAGTGCAGGGTCAGCTCCTTCTCCCTAGCCCGAGCTGCATCAGGTGTTTAGAGCCCTTCACCGCTTGGAAGGCATTCAGCTGAGCTGCTTGGTGTAGACGCAAGTGCCCACTGACTTCTTTGTGGGGAACATCCTACTTAGTGTTATTTCTGGACTTTGTAGCACTTTCTGTTATTTCTCTATTGTTGACTTTTCATCTTCAACTTTCTTCCACTCGAACTCCTGGCCTCACAGATTCTATTTCTGATCTGTCATCTTCCAGGCCCCTAAAATTAAATTCTGGACTCAATCAATCAATACTTTTTGTGTGTCTGTCATCGTGGCCTCCCTCCAGAACTCTGAGGGTCTGTGTAGCCACTCACCTTGCACAGCCACGTGTCACCCTTGTCTACAAGAGAGCTGTTAAAAATATACAATGTTTATATTAATTCTTTACAAATTTCATGCAATGTATTTTGATGAACATATTCACCCCCATTCCTCCTTTAACTCTTCCCCACAGCCAGCCCTACCTCCATACTGCCCCCAAATCTATGCCTTTTTGTTTTGTTTTGTTTTAAGTAACTCCAGTCCAATTTGTGCTGCCTAGATATTCATGGGTGTGGGGCCATCCATTGTAGTAGTGGAGTGATCCCACTCTTCAAGAAAACTGACTCTTCTTTCCCCAGAAGCAGGAATGGTTGTCCATAGCTCTTCAGTTAAGGTAGGGGCTTATGAAGCCCTTTCTTCTCTACTATGAAGATCACTGGCATGTGGAATCTGTCCAGTTATGCAGTACATGATGGAGGGCTGCTCCCTCCTCAGCCTGCTGTGGGTTAGTCCAAGCTTCTGAGCCCTGTTCAGACCTAGCACCTAATAAATAGGTCAGGATGATAGTTCAGGTGTGGTGTGTGTGTGGTTTCTGTTCTTCAAGAGGCTTCTTAATTGTCGAGTCCTTTTTTTTGGGGGGGGAGGTGACCGAGCATATTGGAAGACCATTGTACCCTCAAAAAGAGTGAAGGTGGGCTACCAAAACTGAGGGTGTATTAGAAAGCCTTATGGAAATCCACTACTTTGAAGCTCTTTTAAAATTATGGGTTTTTACAAGGAATTTAAATGGAGGTACCCTGCATGTTTGGACAGTGCTGCTCCCAGAAGATGTGGATTATTAAACAAAAATCTCGGTGCCAGGCATAGGATAGCTTCCTATGAGTCACTGGTCAGGAAGGTTCCAGAGCATCCTTGAACAACACAGGGTATTGCCAATGTTCTTGTTTCCCTACCATGCCTGGACTGTAAGATCCTGTTACTGAAGACACCACACATTTTGGTTGCAGGACATAGAGAAATCAATCTGGAACTGACCTATGAACTTCCTCTTTGATGGCTAGCTTTCATAGTGCTTCTGGGAGAGAGAAGACATTAATGATCTTACCCAGCAGTGGACCCTAATACTACAATGCTGACTTGTCAGGCAAGGTGTACTCACTGGTGCAGCACTGGCATGGCAGTTACAGGGGTAACCAACCACTTTCTTATATGATTTCAGTCCTGCTCCACAGGACAGAATTCATCCTGTAGATCTGGTCAAAAACCCCAAGGCTTGGGGCAGAAGAGATGGCTCAGTGCTTAAGAGCACTGGCTGCTCTTCCTGTTCTGGCCTCGATTCCCAGCACCCATATAGTAGCTAACAATCATCTAGTTCTAGTTCCATGGAAATCTGCTGCCCTCTTTTGACCTTTGCAGGCATTGCATGACATGGGTGAACTTACATACATGTGGGTAATACACTCATACACATAAAATTAAAAAATTAAAATAAAATAAACCAAGGCTTGGAGGGGTTTATAGGCCCTAGCAACAGGGAATGGGCTCCTGAGTGTTCACATGCAAATATTTAGATTCTATGACTATGCATATCACATGGTAGAGGGCTTTTAGCATAACTAAAGCTACTTTGTTGGTGTTCCATTAATGGTACTTCACCTTATCACTCAACTGCATAGCAAGCCAACCTCCAGGTGCCAACATGGTTTAATTCGGTCTGATCCCTATAAAAATTGGAAAGATCATTTGGTACTATAGTAAATTTAATCCCATGCTAGCCTCAGTTTCAGTGCCTGCAGAGGTCAGAAGAGGGCATTAGAGTCCCATGGAAGTGGAGTTACAGATGGTTGTTAGCCACCATAAGGATGCTGGGAATCAAACCCAGGTCCTCTATAAGAGCAGCCAGTGCTCTTAACCACTGAGCCATCTCTCCAGTCCCTCAAATCAGTTTTAACTTGCATTTCCTTATTGGTTAATATTACCCACTTTATTTTATCTTATTTTTTTTTTATGTATATGAGTGTATTACCTACATGTGTGTAAGTGAACCTGTGTCATGCAATGCCCATGGAGGTCAGAAGAAGGGGTCAGATTCCCCTGGAACTGGAGTTACAGACAGTTTTTAGCTGCCATGTGGATGCTGGGAATAAAACTCAGCTCCTCTGCAGGAGGAGTCAATGCTCTTAACTCCTGAGCCATCTCTACAGCCTCCCCCATGTTACCCACATTAAAAAATGTTTATTACCCACTTGCATTTCTTCTTTTTATTTATTTAATTTTCAAAAATTTTTTATGTGTATGAATGTACTGTCTGCATGCAGGTCTGTGCACCTGTGTTGTGCAATGCTGCAGAGGTCAGAAGAGGGTGTCGGAATCCCCTGGAACTGGAGTTAAAGATGGTTCTCAGCTGCCATGTGGGTGCTGGGGATTGAACTCTGGTCCTCTGCAAGAGCAGTCAGTGCTCTTAACTGCTAGGCCATCTCTCCAGCCCTCATTTCTTCTTTGGAGAATTTTTTGTTCAATTCCACAGCTAATTTTTTGATTGGGTTGTTTTCTTGATGTTTAGTTTCTTCAATTCATTGTATATTTCAGACATTAACCCGCTATCATATGTATAGCTATCAAAGATTTTCTAGAAACATTTGTTGAAGATATTGTCTTTTCTCCAATGTGTGTTTTTGGCATCTTTTTAAAAACAAAACAAACACCCCCAAACAAACAAACAAACGAACAGCAAACCAAAGTTGTGTGGCTTTGTATCTGAGTCTTCTCTATTCCATTGATCTGCATCAATGTTTTTGTGCCAGTCCCATGGTTCTGTGATATAAACTGAAAGCAGGGTCTTTTGTTTTTCCCAAATGAAATTAAGGACTTTTCCCAAGCCTGTGAAGAAACTCTTGGGGATTTTAATTGGGATTGCATTAAATCTGTACAAGAGTTTGGGTAGAATGGACATTTTTACTATATTAATTTTTCTGATCCATGAGCATGGGAGGTCTTTCCATCTTCTGATGTCTTCTTCATTTTCCTTCTTCAGGGGTTTAAATTTTTTTGGAGAGATCTTTGGTGTCTTTAGTTAGATTTGTTCCTAGGCATTTTATTGTTTTTGAGGCTATTATGAGTGGGAAGGTCTCCTTGTGTTCCTTCTTCAGTTGCTTGTTGTTGGCATAAAGAAAGGCTACTGATTTTTCTAGGTTAGTTTTGTATCCTGCCACTTTGCTGAAGCTGTTAACATCGTTTCTAGGAGTTTTCTGGTGGAGTTTTTAGCATCCCTTAAGTAAACAATCATATCATCAGCAAATAGGGATAGCTTGACTTCCTCTTTTCCAATTAGTACTCCTTTAATTTCCTTTTCTTGCCTTATTGCTCTAGCAAGTGTTTCAAGCACTATATTGAAGAGGAGTGGTGACAGGGGGCAGCCTTGCCGAGTTCCTACCTTTAAAGGGAATGTTTCTGTCATTTCCCCATTTAGGATGATATTGGCTGTGGGTTTCCTGTATATGGCTTTGATTACATTGAGGAATGATCCCTCCAATCCAATTCCTTCTAGGACTTTAAGCATGAAGGGATGCTGGATTTTGTCAAAGGCTTTTTCAGCATCAATTGAGATGATGGTGTGGTTTTTGTCTTTGATTCCGTTTATGTGTTTGATGATGTTTATTGATTTTCGTATGTTGAACCATCCCTGCATCTCTGGTATGAATCCAACTTGGTCATGATGGATGATCTTCTTGATGTGGGTCTGTATGCGATTTGCCAGTATTCTGTTTAGAATTTTGGCATCTGTGTTCATGAGGGAGATGGGTCTATAATTCTCCTTTTT
>VZQC01007275.1:909552-988387 GCA_009823505.1 Rhizomys pruinosus | reverse complement strand
TGACAAATGGGACCTCATTAAACTCAAAAGCTTCTGTACATCAAAAGAAACAATCAAGGAAGTGAAGAGAAAACCCACAGAGTGGGAGGAAACCTTCACCACAGATACATCTGACAAAGCATTGATTTCCAGAATATATAAACTACTCAAAAAACAAAGAAGAAAGAAAACAAATGACCCACTCAATAGATGGAACAAAGAGCTGAACAGAGACTTCACAAGTGAGGAATTAGAGATGGCTGAGAAACATCTGAAAAAGTGTTCAACGTCGCTAATAATTAAGGAAGTGCAAATTAAAACCACTATCTCGCTCCAATAAGACTGGCAAGGATCAAGAAAACAAATGATAACACTTATCCACTGCTGGTGGGAATGTAAACTCAACTTTGCTCCAATGGTATCCTTTTTTACACTGGGGGCAGAGAATGTGTGGGGAGTGTTCAGAGGGCCATCCGGGAGAAACTGATGCTTCAGGCCACTGTCTTTTCCAATGTCCTCAGTCTCTGCAGTTGAAACATTTTTCATTTGTGGTGGCAGCAGTCACAAAGGCTTGAGATAGATAATTAGCTTTGTGGGAGGCTGTGCCCATGTCCTGAGTTGCTACTATTCATCTATCATAATGGTCATCTTTTAAACCCTGGCATGCTTGCTTGCATTCAGAAGTCATTCCATCCCAGACAATGTTCTTAAGGAGCATTTCCCTGGCTGCAGGGTTGGGGATTTTTCTCTCTAGGCTGCTTTTAGTTCTTAAGATAAAGTCAGACAGGGTTCCTCAGGTTTTTGCCTTGGAAATAATAAAGAGGAACCCACCTGGGTATGTATACCATCTGTTGGTCCTTTAATTACGTGTGGCTGCAATCCACATGATATTCTTCCCTCCTAGATCCAGACTGGCAACTTCCCAAGGCTACAAGCCTCAGACTTGTCTCCTGCTGGCAGGCTAACAGTTCCTAGGCTGAGCTCCTGATAAGGAGTGGGGAGGGAACCATGAGAAGTGACCTGATGAGAAATGAAAGAAATGAACTCAAAGAGAGGCCAGGAGAAAGACCCAAGTTTAATGTTGTAACTCCAGGCTTTTATACAAATCCTTGCATGGGCTGGGACACATACACACAATTGGGGGCTAGGACAGGCAATTGGGACAAGGGAACCTCATGATATATACCAGGTCAAAGCTTTTTCCCAAAAATATTAAAGATAGCCCAGACCTCGAAGGTCTGTGAGGATAACAGCAGGGGTCAAGGCTTGGGCTTTTTAAAGTGCTTCTGCCAAAAGAATGCCTACACCTCCCCATTTTTACTTATTTAAAAAAGCTCAGATGTCACAAACTGTTAATATTTTATCTATTGGGGATACTCTGGAATAGTTCAGCCCAACGTGGCTCCCACTGGAGACAACAGAACCTGATTGTGTGTATAGTAGGCATATTGGCTTTTACCAGGGGCTGCAGAGCTCCCATTTGTGTATACAGTAAACTAGAGGTGTGACATTTTGCTCAATACATCAAGGAAAAGCCTTTAGGGTCTGGGACTTTGCAGAAATAACCAAAGCAGGAAATACTGCATTATCCCGACCTCATGAAGATATCAGATAACTCACAGAAGCCCCTGGTCAGAATCTCCAGTTCTTTACCTCAAGCCAGACAAAGTCCCATTCCTACAGCTAGTTCCCATTATTATTAATTAAAATGGAGTAAATTTGTCACTGTGTACCAGAGGATCTTTAGGGATGGCTTGATATTGGACTAAAGACATTTGAGCTGTAACCCCAAACTGGCTTTTGACAAAGCAGAAAGTCAACCTCCTGAGGTGAGAATTAATTTTAACAAAAAGGATTATCCTGGTGGCCTAGGGGAACTTAGGTTGCAGGTAATAGGGCTTTTGTTAAAATGATAACATTTTCCTCCCAAACATAAAGGCTTGCAAGTGTCCTTTGATCTTCCTCTGAACACAGAGGCAGCAAAAGGCCATAGGCCAGTTGCTACGACTCTCAAATGCATTCACACCTATTGATTTAAACATAGAAACTGATGCCAGTGCATCGCAAATCGACCATAAAATATGCAAAGAGACCCACTGAGTATGCAACTTTGCCCTTAAGTGGTGGAACTCTAAAAAATGACAAAGCAAAAGTAATACCTTTTCTCCCATCAAAACATATGGGTACATGAGTGACATTGTCTCTAAAAATAACATTACTTGTCCTACACATAAAGACATACAAGCTGGGTGTGGTGATGCATGCCTTTAATCCTAGCACTTGGGAGGCAGAGGCAGGCAGATCTTTGTGAGTTCAAGACCAGCCTGGTCTACAGAGTGAGCTCCAGGACAGCTGGGGCTACAGAGAGACCCTGTCTTGAAAAGACCAAAAAAAAAAAAAAAAAGAGAAATTCACTGGGGCTGGAGAGATGGATCAGCAGTTAAGAGCTCTGACTGCTCTTGCAGAGGACCTGGGTTAGATTCCCAGCACCCACATGGAGGCTAAGAAACGTTTTTAACTCCAGTTCTAGGGGAATCCAATGCTCTCTTCTGACCTCCGAGGCATTGTATGACATGGGTTGCACCAACCTACATGCAGACAGTACACTCATACACATAAAAATAATAAATCAATCAATTAATTAATAAATTAAAAATATTTTTAAAAGACATACAAAAACATAGAGGTATGTGAATGACATCACTTCTAAGAGTAACATTCCTTATCTTATACNGAGACCCTGTCTTAAAAAAACCAAAAAAAAAAAAAAAAAGAGAAATTCACTGGGGCTGGAGAGATGGATCAGCAGTTAAGAGCTCTGACTGCTCTTACAGAGGACCTGGGTTAGATTCCCAGCACCCACATGGAGGCTAAGAAACGTTTTTAACTCCAGTTCTAGGGGAATCCAATGCTCTCTTCTGACCTCCGAGGCATTGTATGACATGGGTTGCACCAACCTACATGCAGACAGTACACTCATACACATAAAAATAATAAATCAATCAATTAATTAATAAATTAAAAATATTTTTAAAAGACATACAAAAACATAGAGGTATGTGAATGACATCACTTCTAAGAGTAACATTCCTTATCTTATACATGAAAACATACAGATATCACTTGATATCCCTTTTAACATAGATGGTGTTTTTTACTTGCACCTCCAAAGTCTCAAACCTGGCTGGGGAGATCTGTATATACAACTACATTGATGGAACAAAGTACAGTCACAATTGTCTCATGTAGGTTTTTCTTTAGCCAGCAGTTTCCAGGCTTTTGGGGGAGGGTGGGTGAGAAAAAGGAGTAAACCATTTTTTGTTGTTGAAAACAGCACCCAGGTTGTCCTAGCCTTTTCCCAGAAGGAGACTGGTGACTCAGCTCTGGCTTTTAATTTCTCCAGAGGTATTGATTGTGAGCCTGGAGGTGAAATGGCTGCAGATGGCCCCCCGCTGAGCTGGAGTCTTGGCTCTCAGGGGTGCCCCTTTTGCAGTTTACTAATGAAATATGAATAGTAATAGCATAGGCAGTCAATTAAGCTTTACTCACTATACTAGGTTGTGCTGCTGGCATAGCACAGGTGGTTAGAGATATTCTTTTATATTACTGTAGGTAAGAAATACCTCGTTTATCATTCCAGTAGATAAATGGATAGAGGCTTATTAAAATTCTTTTAAGAATAACATAGATTACTCCTTTAATTTTTAGTTTGAAAAACAAAATAAAATATCAGTTTAGTACTTGAAATGGGTATGCCCCTTATAGCATTGATAGATTTATTGGGCCTGATTTTTAGCTAGATAAAAGACAACTGTAATATTTTTTACTGATATAATTGGCTGTTGGGAAAAATCCCAGCCAGTATAGTACCTGGTCTTGATACATATTTAATAGATTTTTTTAGAAATAGAATATCCTGGGCTGGAGAGATGACCTAGTGGTTAAGAGTGCTGACTGCTCTTGCAGAGGACCTGGGTTCAATCCCCAGCACCCACATGGTGGCTAAAAACCATCTTTAACTCCAGTTCCAGGGGAATTCAATGCCCTCTTCTGACCTCCGCAGCATTGCATGACACGGGTGCACAAACCTGCATGCAGACAGTACATTCATACACATATGAAAATAAATAAAATTTATACCATCACCAGGGCTGGAGAGAAATCCCCGTGATTAATAGTCCAGGTGCTCCTCTAGGAGGACTGGGTTTTGGTTCAATACTCCCACATGGTAGCTAACAATGGGCCACAAACTCCCAAGTTCCAGGGGAATCTTGACACACTTTTCTCACCTGTGGCCATTGTATAACATGGGAACGACATATATACATGCAGGCAGTAAATCATACACATAAAGAAAAAATATCAAAATAGTAAAAAGTAATAGAGAAAACCACATTTTTGATTTTTCTATTTTTGTTCCTGTTTTGGGACTAGTAATCATATCACAGAAGTATTATTTACTTATTTATTTTCTTATTTTTTTTTTTTTTTTTTTTTTTTTTTTTTCTGTAGCTCCAGCTGTCCCTGAACTCCCTAGACCAGCTGCCCTTGAACTCACAGATGTCCTCTTGCTTCTGCTTCCCAATGCTGGGATTATAAAGGTGTGCACCACCAACGCCCAGACATGAAGTTTTTTTTTTTTTTTTTTTAACATTGCAAAGGTATATGAGTGTAGTGCCCTGTAATGTGTGTAGTGTCATGGCAGAACTGCCATTTTAATGCATGTATATACACAATGTTAATTTTGTTTATATCCTTGTTGGTATACAAGGCAGTCATTTAAAATAGTTCTGAAGATTTCAAGAGCATGGAATATACTTTCTCTTTCTTTCGTTTTTAAATATTTTTGTTGATGATTTGTGTATTTATACATTGTTGGTTCCAATTTAGAAACACATTCCCTCTCCCTGCCCTGCCCCTCCCGGCCCCCCCCCCCCCAACCCAGTTTTCATAAATGCATTCGGCCATACAATGTTCTTGCATCTGTCCCTCAGTCCCTTTTTCCCAAAGTTTTTCCCACTGCTGAAGCTTGTTTTTATGGGCAAGGTTTTTAACTGTATCATTCAGTTCTTTGACCCAGTCCTTTATGGTGTTTTTCCCTCCTCTTTGTAATTCTCCAACAAATGCCTATACCACCATATGTATCAAAATTATAACCTGTGAGAATAAACTGTGTTAATTCCAAAATTCTGAGCAGGGAGTTTTTTCATCTTTGCTTGTACTTCTTCCTTGTCTTCAATTTCTTTCTTCTTTAAAAGGTGTAAAGTTGTTTTGTATTGTAGAGATCTTTGTGGTCTGTATGCAATTGGTTTTTTTTTGCCAGTGTCCTGGTTTTTAGAATTTGGGCATCTGTGTTCATTAGGGAGATGGGTCATATCTGCTCCTTTTTGGTTGTACATATTTTGCCTGGTTTTGGTAATGAGTGATGCTGGCTTCATAAAGGAGTTTGAGCGAGATTTCCCTCGGTTTGTATCCTTCTAAACTTTAATTAGTAATGGTTTTAGGGTTTTTGAATGGTTTTCGAATTCTGCCCTGAACCCGTCCTGAGCCTGGGCTTTTTTAGTTGGGAGAGTTTTTTTTTTTTTTATTTGGGATGTTTTATATTACTGTTTCACTTTCATTATATGTAATGGGTCTTTTTAAGATGTTGATCTCTTCTGGTTGAGCTTTGATGATTCCAGGAATTTCAGATATTCCTCCCCTTTCTTGACTAGGTTTTCAAACTTAGTAGAAGTATAGGTTTTTTGGAGTCTCTCCCCATAGATTTTTCCCTAGGATCTTTTGTCGCTTGTCCCTGTTTGATTATTCCCTTTTATACATGGATGGTATTGATTTTAGCTTGTTTCCGTCTTTCTTTTGGTTAACTGGGCTAGAGGTCTGTTAGCTTTGTTTTTATTTCTTTTCAAAAAACCAACTTTTGGATTAACGATGATATTTTTGTAATGTTGTATTCTTTGGTTCTATTTTCATTGATTTCTGCGCTGATTTTTATTTCTTCCTGTCTGGTTGTGATTTTAGGGGCTCATCTGTTGTTTTGCCTCTCTATTGCTTTTAGCTGCAGTGTGAGAATGTTCACTGTGCTCGGTCCTTCTGTTTTTCTAATGTAGGCACCAGGGCTATAAACTGTCCCCCTTAGCACTGCTTTTAAGAAAGTATCCCATAGGTTTTGTTGTATGGTAATTTGCATTGGTCATTCGTTCTCAGGAATGCGTTTATTCTGTCTTTCTTTACTCTACTTGCCTTGACGCTTTCATTATTAAGGTATGTGTTTTTTAGTCTCCATGTGTTCTTGTTTAGGCTTATTTTTTTTTTTTTTTTTTTGTGTTGTTTGATTTTTTTGCACTGTGGTTTGATAGATGCATGAAATTAATTTCAAATCTTTTGTTATTTTGAGATTCTTTGTGTCCCAGTATGTGGTCTATTTTTGGAGGATGTTACACTGGGGTGCTGAGTATAAAGTGCATCTCTGTATTGGAGTAGATATTCTGTAGATGTCCTGTGAGGTCCATTTGGTGTATCATTTCAGATGTCTCTCTGTTTCATTCTTTCCGTTTGACTGTCCAAGGGCTCAGTGGGGTATCGAAGTCCTCCTACTAATAGTAGATCGGGTGTTCTGGTTTTGTCTTCCATCTGCTGTGACAAAAAAATCTGACTGGACACCCAAATTGTGTGGAGGAAAGGGTTTATTCAGTCTTACACTACATCTCCCGCTGGGTCACAGTTTCATCATGTTAGGGACCCAAGGCAGGAACTCAGGGCAGGGACCTGGACAGCCAGGAAGCTGAACACAGGCCATGGGGAATGCTGCTCTGGCTTGCTCTCCACTGGCCTCTCTCAGCCCGCCTTCTTATACAGTACACAACCAACAATCTGTCCCAGGGTGGACACCACTGTTGTGGACTGGGCCCTCCCACACTGCTTGACTCATCAGATCAATACTCCACAGATGATGTGCCACAGGCAAATTCAATGGAGCCAATTCACCCAATTGACTTGGCTCCTCTCCAACCCAGTGTTGTCAAGTTTGACATCTAAAGGCCCCCCAGTATCAGCACACTTGACTCCGTTGTCAACTTGACACAAAACAAAAACACAGCTATATCAACTCCACCTTTGTCCAGTTTCATTGCCTGCTAAGTAAATGATGTTAACGAAGATATTCACAACTAAGACAGTAGCAACCTTAAAAGCCCCACAGTCCTTAAAAATGTCCAAACACTTAAAGTTCGTCGATCTATAAAAGTCTCTTAACTGTGGCTGCTGTAAAATCCTAAAAGTAAATACTGTCTTATTTCAACGTGACAATCAGGCAGCTCCTCAAAACAAAACCTAAGGTCCAGCAAGAGTAAGCTCAAGGCTGGACCCCTGGGACTCACTCACGGATCTTCTTGTGGGCTACCAAGGGTTTTGGAGCTCCCCCTCTCCAACTCTGCCGTCCTTCAGCACACACAGCTCATCTAGCAATGCCCAGGCCACTCCATTCCACACCATGCTGACTGCTCTTGGAGTTCATCCCATGGTCCTGGCATCTCCAAAAAAGCTGGGGTCCCCACTGAAACTGAGGTTGTTCTTGATCCTCCTGAATGCAAAAACCCAACTCTCTTCCTGGAACCTCTTGGAATACCTGGAGGGGGGGGGTCTTCACTGCACAACAAGCGCACACCCAGGTTGGTCACAGGTTTGACACTAAAGTTATCCAGCAAAACACTGGGGTTAGTCCTGGGCCTTCTGGTCCCGGAAGAATTGTCTTTATAATTTGGTGCAATAATGATGATATGTGCCACAAACTCTGGTGCACATATACTGGCATAATGTGAAATCTTTTGGTGAATTGTCCTTTGCTACAAATGTAATGGCCTGTCTTTGTCTCTTCTGATTTCTTTCTCTTTGACAGTCTATTTTGTCTGGATATTAAAATAGGCACCACCTAACCACAGTCCCAGAAAACAAACAACCCGAATGGTACCTTCACTATGGATGCTAATGCCAATACCTAGTTGTAATATTTCTTGTGCACAGCCCCTTTAGCTTTTGTCCAAATCATTGGAGGGAAGCCTGATGACAACAACAAAGAATGATTGAGAAACGAAAAACAACTGAACGAAACAGCAATTCAGGAACAATATTAAACGACTAACAGATAAAGCAAAAATACAACCAAAAAAAAAAAAAAAAAAAAAGCATGTTTGGCAGAATTCTGGTGGGTGGGGGGATGGGTGACACGGTCACGGATTGGATAAAAAAAAGGTATAAAAGTAAATAAATTTAAAAAATACAATAAAATACAATAATCAATCACCTGCTTGTCTTTTTGACTACATCTGTTGAAATATTTTTTTCCATTCCTTTCCACTTTAAGGTCGTGCTGTCCTTGAAGGTAAGAGTCATTTCTTGTAGACAGCATTATCAATGGGGTTCTGGTTTCCTAATCCAATCTCCCATCTATGTCTTTTTGATGTGAGTGAATTTAGTCCATTAATAGTATTTCAAGGTTTTGACTGATAGGTTGTGTTGCTCTCTTTTGCCTTATTATCCATTTGCGGCTTTTGGCTGATTCTAGTCTATGTTCATATTTCTGCAGTTATATTTTAATTGAGTTTTTTTCTTTCTAGGTGCCTGAGATGTTTCCTCTTTCCTTCTGTCCTTTGAATTGCTTTAAGTTTTTCTGAAGGGTTGGTTTTCCAGACATGTTTTCCTTTATCTTGTTTGTATGTCTGGAAAGTGTTTCTTCCTCCTTCGAACTATAAATCGGCAATTTTTTGCTGGTATAGTACCTGGGTTGGCATCTATTGTCCTTAAACTGGCAGGGAATGCTTTTGCTCCACATTCTCTTGTTTCTTTCATAGTTTTGCAAACTGAGAAGTTCAGTTTGTAATTCTGATAGGTTCCCCTTATATGGTCACTTGTGTTTTCTCTTGTGGCTTTAAGGCTTTTTTCTTTGTTCTTGGGGGTGTCTAGCATTTTAACTATGATGGTGGCATAGAGAGTTTCTTTCTTCTGATTTGTCTGTTTGGAGTTTCTATGTGTCTTTTGTTTTGATTTTTTTTGTTTGGGAAATTTCTTATTATTCTGTTGAGTTCTGATCAATACCATTCTCTTGGGAGTGCTGTCCTCCTTCCTTCTTCTCTAGATGTGCAGGATTTGATCTTTTTCCGTAGTGTCCCAAGGTTCCTGGTTGTTGCCGATTTTGTAGTTTTTTTTGAATTTTTCATAAGTCTTTACTTGATGTTTTTGTTGTGTTCTCTGTGTTACCTTCCAAGGTCTGATAGTTTTGTTTGCTTCCTCCATTCTGCTTCTGGGGCTATGTCCATTCTTGTCCTCTTGACTTGATATAGTGTTTGATCCTTTTTTTCATTTTCCTTCCTCTCTTTGTTCTGTAGTATTTCCAACTTCCTTTTGGAGCTTCTCAATCTGTTCCTGTGAGCTCTTGCTTCACTGCTTTGGTTTTCTGATCTTTTTTCAGCATGGATCTGTTTCAGTGTTTCCTACTTCCTTCTGGAGTTTGTCGTTCTCTCTTTTTTAAATTTTTTTTTTATTTTTTAAGTGGATTCCACAATATAAGAGCACGGTTTGTTTTCCAGATCAGATTAACATGTGCTCATTTGCCATACATATTAGGTAATTGGGTAATTGTGCTAGCATCACAGATGAGGAAATAACCATATGTCATTTGTTTTTTGTGGATTGTGTTATTACTTCACTTAGCATGAATATCTTCTAGCTCCATCCATTTTACCTGCAAAAGTTCCATGAGTCCATCTTTCTTTATTCCTACACTGGCCATTGAACCCATTATGTAGAGGTACCACATTTTTCTCTTCAATCTGATCAGATTGAGCGGACACTTGGGTTGGTTCCAACTCTTTGCATCGTGAAGAGAGCTTGCAATAAACCATGGGTGTGCATGTATCCCCTGCAGTAAGATGAGCTTGTGGGTAATACCCAGGAGTGGTATGGGAACTGGGTTCAGTGGCAAGCTCATTCTGAGTCTTCCAAGTTCTCCACACGCTTTCCCCATATGAGTTTGCAGGAATGAGACTTTGTCTGGCCTCGAAGTAAGGAACTTCAGACTTGTCCTGGGCACTCTGGGTTATCTCCACAAGGTGGGATAATGCAGTCCTTCTTGCTTCGCTATCTCTTTGCAAAGTTTTCAAGCGCCTGATGGCCTCTTCTTTTGATGTATTGAGCAAAGATTTTCCACACCTCTAGTCTTACTTGTTACACCAAACAGAGCTCTGCGCCCCTGGTAGAAGCCAAGATGGCTCACCACTTCCTCCTCTCATTCACATCCTCCTGCCACACCCACTTTCTTGTCCAGAGCACATAGCTTTTATCATATAAACACATTGCTGGCACGAATAAAACAGGATTTTTTTTTCCTCCCAGCCTTGCTCTGAGTCCATCTCCTTTGTCTTCAGATGACTTCCCATGGTTCCCTCTCTCCTTCTTGCCAGAGCTCAGCGTAGGAACTGTTGGCCTGCCACAGGAACAATTCTGCCAAGGCTTGCAGTCTGTAAAGCTGCGAGCCTGGCCCAAGGAGGAAAGAACATTTCATGAAGTGCAGCCATGCATGATTAAAGGACCAACAGATGATATATATTAAAGGACAACCAATAACTGCCACCAACAACATGGGGCTTGACTTTCCACTGGAAACAGAAGAAGAAAAAAGGTATTCTCGGGGCTGGGATGGCCTAGTGGTAAAGAGCACCGACCGCGTCTTGCAGCGGACCTGGGTTGGACCCCAGCAACCCACATGGTGGCTGAGAACCGTCCTGTAACTCCATTCCCAGGGAACTCCGAGTTCCAGCGGAGAATCCAACCACCTCTTTCTGACCTCTGCGCATTGCATAACATGGGTGCCAGAACCTACCATGCAAGCAATGCAATTCAAACACATAAAAAAAATAATAAATAATATTAAAAACAATTTTTTTTTTTTAAAGAAAAAGGTATTCTCCAGGGCTGTCTCTCTCAGCTCCCTTTCCCCCCATGAGAGGGGAAAATCTCTGAGGGTTCACCGTGAAGGAGAGAAGTTCCCCCCTGAAAGTTAGGTTCAGGGTAGTGGCCAGGCATTGACCTATCTCCATGAGATCTTCTCTTTCACATAGAGATTATCTTTTAATCTGTCTTCAGCATTTCTCCTCAAACAGCGCAGGCTTTTGGCCCAGCTCCACGGAAATTTCTCTTGTTTTCACGTGAGATAAGTCTTTTGACTATCTTTTAACAAACCTCAGTTCCCCAGAAGAGAGTTGCTCTGTCTCGGACGTTCCCTACCCACTAGCATTCCCCACCTTTCTTTTCATGGGAAACAAAAACAGGCATACCAAATAGACCCAGTGGTCAGAACAGGTTAATCAAAACATCCGAGCGGCTGTGGCATGCAGACCAAGTGGGTGGAGGGGCCGGCAGCATGCCCCAGGACCACGGAGGGGCCAGAGCACTGGGGGGTTGGCAGGCTGCGGGGGGGGGGCACGTGGAGACCCAGATGAGACTGTAGTCAGACCAGGGCCAGGCGCAGCCAGCAGCCATGTTGACCTTTGCTCAGCCCCACACCGCTGCTGCCCACTCAGCTTGTGCTGTGGCCGCAACACCCACCTTTCACTCCCAGCCACTCTTTCTTAAAGGCCCAGAAGCACCTTTCCCTTTAGCTACTTCCCTCTTTTTTTTTTTTTTAAGATTTTTATTTTATTTTATTTTATTTATTTCGGTATGTGTATCAATGTCTGTCTGCATGCAGGTTTGTGCACCCGGTCCGTGCAATGCCAGCGGAGGTCAGAAGAGGGTCTTCGATTTCCCCTGGTAACTGGAGTTTCTCCTGGAATTGGAGTTTCAGACGGTTCTCTGCCGACATGGTGGGTGCTGGGATCGAACCCGGGTCCTTCTGTAAGAGCGGTCGGCGCTCCCAACCGCTAGGCCATCTCCTAGCCCCAGCTAACTTCCCCTCTTAACACAACACAAAAAAACTGTGCCAGATCAGGATAACCAAGACTTCATTTGCAGTGTTTCCCATTAATGTAGCCCCAACTTCAGAGCTCACAAAAATTTATACCCAAAATCATTTCTCTAGGAAAGAAAAATGCAAGACAAACTGCTACAGCACAACGCAGGTTTCGACAGTGAAAACTACATTTCCCAGCTTCCTTGGGCCTGTGTCCCAGCCATGTTACCTTCCCATCGCAGCTATTTTCATTTCCTTTCCTTCCAGGCCATGGGACTACATTTCTGAAGATGCTTCTTCGGAAGGTCCTGAACAATCTTGGAGCCTTTTGAGATTTGTTGTTCTACCTTTTAAAATTCACAGGCCTCCCTGGACCACATGGTTTGTAACCTACCGAAGTAAATAATGACATCATCTTAATTTATGCTGTCTGAATTCAATGCCATTAGTGTTTCAGAAAGACAAGTTTTGTATGAAGATTTTCAAGCCAGCTTGGTTCTAAAAAAAATAAAATTTACAAACTAATAAATGTTCTTTAAAAACTATTTGTCATTTTAAGGGTTTTGTTAAAAAATTAACTTATGTAAAAAAAAGATTTAAAACATTAAAAATAAGTAAAGGTAATAAACCAAAATTGAATTTTTTTTCCTAACTCAGGTCCTAGCCAGTATATTTAAACAGCTAATAAATTATTATAATAAAGGCAAACATATAATTACACCATGTGGTAGTTTCAAAGTTTTATTAAAGTATGTACTGTTCATCTACTGGATGTGATCCACCAGCACCAGTTAGGACTGTCGTAGAACCCATTCTGTAGAATTTATACCTTAAAATTAATATATCTAAGGATTGTAAAATATATAGGTGTTAAAATTATGTATATATGTGTTTAGCTTTGTTTCTACAGATCCAGGTCGATTGGGTAACTTATAAAAGGATCACAAATGTGGGCGGGCTGAGCTAGCTAGCAGTAAGAGCGACACGCTCTTGCAGAGGACCAGGTTCGATCTCCCAGCACCCACATGGTGGCTAAAGAACCGCTGTAACTTAAATCACAGAGAAAACTCCCAGTTCCAGGGGAATCAGTAGACCCTCGTTCTGACATCGACGGCATTGCACGACACGGGTGCACAAGACTTGGCATGCAGACAGTACATTCATCACATACAAACTAAAATTAAAAAAAAAAAAAGATTCACAATGTATGTTTGATCAAGGTTCCTCTAGCTTATTTTTGCTTGTGTTCAAAACCTATTCACACATGGATAGTGTAAACTAAATTATTATGTTGTTTTAAACTTGTGGTCTATCTAACTCCAGTTCCAGGGGAAAAAATAAATTAATAATTAAAAATATAAACATAAAAATTGGTTCTAATTACTGTACAACATAAAAGATTGGTAACACTTTAAATGTACGTACTACAAGTTACTTCTTACTCCTATTTACTGTATTTCTCGGTAACAGCCTTTATTGAATGTATATCCAATGTCTTTTTATAATGTTACTCTGTAACATCCTCCCTTTTATCTACAAGATAATTTAGCTTTAAAAGACAGTATTCTCTCTCCATCAACAATGGACCTAAGGACATTGGTTCCGCATATGGGTAGTGTATGTTGGTACTATGGTTTTCAGAAATATATATTCTCCTAAATAAGGTAAAATGTATTAATTGCACTCCAAGGGATGGCTTTAATTTTACGTTTTTGGGGGGCATCTTTTGAGACAGGTCTCCCTGTTAGCCCCAGCCTGTCCTGGAACCTCACTCTGGTAGACCAGCTGGCCTTCGAACTCACAAAGATCCGCCTACCTCTGCGCTCTCGGAGTGCCTGGATTTGAGATATAAAACCCCTTGAAAGGATTATTCATTTCCTTTTATATGTATAGATATATATAATATATATAAATTATTATCTTATATAGNAGAGTCCTGTATTAATATATTTTTGCTTAAGTGCATAGCTTAAGGGGACTTTAGTATTATATTTTTTTTCTGAATAGAGAATAATCCTGTTCACAGTTTCTATGTCCATTAGTCGATTATAGAAGGCAGTTTTACCATTTTACAAGAGATTACCTCTATAACGTCTCCAATCTACAGCTGGGAGAACAACCTCATCATTTCATCATATTTCTCCTTATTCCATGGGGTGGGGGGGAGTTAAGAAAGTTTTTGTATCAAAACCTTGCGCACCTAGAAGATAAGCTTCGTAAGATTCATTAAAAATCGTTGGTACTTGTAGGACCCAGAGGGGGGCCTGATGTCTGCAGTAATCTTAGTCATTTCTTCCCTTCAATGCGCAGAGAGTCAATTCCATTCTGCTGGCACTTCTGGACATCCTACTCACTGCAAAACTGCATATTTCTTTCTTAGCCATTAAGTGGTGATACTCTGGCCTGTGAACATACAAATCCTTTTCCCATAGTTAGTTTAAGATTGGATTGCAAGGCACCACCTTTAGGAGAATGAAATGAAACCCCTACCTCATCAACGCCTGTACAAAAGTCAATTCCAAATGGATTCAAAGAAACTAACGTGAAATCAAAACTCTGTTAGGTGAGTAGAAGAGAAAACTTAGGGCAGCATACTACAAGACGTAGGTGTAGGTAAAGACTTCTTAAATCTGACAGCAGCTGCGCAAAATATGTTCGTCATGAACAAATGGGACCTCATTAAACTCAAAAACTTCTGTACATAAAGAAACAATAAGGAAGTGAAGGAAAAACCCACAGAGTGAGGAGGAAACCTTCACCACAGATATCATCTGACAAAGCATTGATCTAGATATAAACTACTCAAAAAAAACAAGAAGAAAGAAAAACAAATGGACACTCAAGATAGAAGCAAAAGACTGAACAGAGACTTCACAAGGAGGAATTAGAGATGGCTGAGAAACACTGAAAAGTGTTCAACTCGTAATATATTAAGGAAACTGCAAATTAAAAACCACTCTAAAATACATCTTACTCCATAAGACTGCAATCCAGAAAACAAATGTTACCAAGTACTGGAGAAGGTTGTGGGCAAAGGGAACACTCATTCCACTGCTGGTGGGAATGTAAACTCGTCAGCCACTATGGAAAACAGTGGTGAAGAACCCTTAGAAGACTCAAAATTATCCTGCTATTCCCAGTTCATACCACTCCTGGTGAGTGTGAGCGCGCGAGCAAAGACTCATCGTAGCGTGGCAAGGAGTAGCGTAGCGAGCGTTTCATTTGCTGTGCGTGCGCTATTCACAATAGCAAAAAATCTTGGAAACAACCAAGATGCCGCGTGCGAGAAACGACGAGTGTGAGAGGAAGAGTGTGGTATATGTACACAAGTAAGTTGCGTTGCAGCAAGAGAAGAGAAGGGAGGAACGGCCAATCATGAAGCTGTGGCAGGGTAAATGGATGGGGCTAGAAAACATGCGATGGTTGAAGTGAAGTAACACAGTTCCAAAAAAAAGACGAGCAAATGCTATCTGCTCATATGTGGATGTTGGTACCAATAACCCAGATATATATATTTCTAGTGGAGAGGGATGCATATTACAGAAAACAACAAACAGAAAGATTGCATCAGAAAACTGACTGAAATGGGACTCAGATCGTTGTGAGGTGGGTGGGGGGACGAAGGTGAACACGGGTGTGGGTATATATTTTTCGTGTATTGTGATTGATTATTTAATTTGACGTGAGCTCATTACAAGGTATAAGCCGGTTTCTCCAGACTCTGTATACAGATACATTGTGGTTTTAGGACTTAGTTAAAAAGAAAATATGTGATGATTGAATACAACATTGGTTTTAAACGTGCGAAATAAAAACGTAATGCATCTTAGAGTATTATTTTGGTGGATATAAATTGCTGTTGTCTCACACAGTTAAAGCTAGTATAATCCAAACTTGCATATGATCCACTCTCACCCTCTCTACTTTGGGCTTGGTATAAAACAAAATCTTGCCGTATATTTTGCTTCATATAGATAATCACCAGGGTAGCAATCTCTTTCACCCATTTAGGATGTGATTTAATTTTTTTTTTTTTTTTTTTTTGGTTTTTTTTAATAATTTTTATTGATGCTTTGTGCATTTCATACATTTTTTTCAAATGTCAGATTTCAGGCTATACTTTTCCTCTTTTAATCCCTTACCCTCCCACATCCCCAGACCCATCCCAGTTCATGCATTCTGCCAAATGGAACTGTCCGCTCTTTCGGCTCATTTTTTTTTTTTTTTTTTCATTTTAAGCTATAAGTGATTGATCCAGTTGAAGTTATCACAGCATTTCCTCTTCATTGATAAACTCCTCATCTGCAGGCTGTATGTGACGCCGGACAACTATCCTACAGCTCTTCCACTCATTCCCGTGGGGTGACAGGTGTCTGTATGTTCAATCAAAGTTGATCAAATGAGTGTCCAAGACTATATTGCTATAGTTTAACAATTCACCCCAATTGCAGACCATACATTTCCTTTACCACATGGACTCCCCTCTGTGTCCGCAGGTTGTTCCTTAGGCTTTAGAAAAAGGGGCACTAGGTGGATGAGAGGTTAAAAACTGTCCTCACATCTCTCTGGTTATGCTGTCTTTGACTTGGACGCTTGTAGTCTCCAAGTCTGGCTGTTTCCTTTCATGGGCTGACATGTTGTCCAGGAAACCTTTCGATCCTACTACCATGAAGAACAAGCAAGTCAGACTATATAGGTATTAAGAGTACTCATAGTGGTGGTTTGTTAGGTTTATCTTATAAGTATAGGAGACCACATTGTTTGGAGATTGAATCATGAATTACCAATTTTTCCCCCCTGTTATGATATAAATGACCGGGTCATTACTCTGTTGGCTGATATGAAATACAAGTTTATACTGTTAGATGATTGTAAAAGCTTATGTGTGGATCAGCCATGGTTATTTCCCAAGGCGGAGGAGGCCAATAGCCAATTAGATTCAGGATATTTACAGGCCACATGGCTTGCCTCTGCTGCACAGTATTCCAGGCATGGTTCGGGTGTTAATCGCGGCTGACGGTTGGAGTCTACTCGGTTGCTGACTTCAGGGAGAGAACATATTCTGCCTTCAAATTGGTTTAGTGGCCTTGGTTAACACTCTCTGGCATTCCAAGTGACGGCAACAGTCTGGACGACTTTGCACTGTTGTTGGTTTCAATAGTCCCGTTCCCATATGTTAACGTCAGTTTCTTCGGGCCTACAGCGGTCTTTATTTAAATATAAGTTGGTTCCCAATGTTATAGGTTGACAGTAACCCCAAAAGCCATATGTTGATCTGGGATGAAAACTGTTGACTTTTGATTCCACCCTTATAGGTATGTATAAAACAAATGCTTTTTTGAGACTCATGGTCAAAAATAAAAACCTAAGATAAAAAAAGGGGGATATAGACATGAAAACTTTTCATCAAAAAACCTTGCAATTACGATGGTATATTTTAAATCGACAACTGATAGGGCAAGGACATGTGGGGCTCTACTTTCCACAAGGAAACAGAAGCAGAATGAAAAAAAGGTGTTTTCTTGGGTGATCGTCTCTTCTCAGCCCTCATCCCCTCTGTCCCACGTGAGAGGAAAAATCTCAGAGGGTCGACCATGAAGGAAAACCCCGTCGTCCTGCGGTCCTGAAAAGTAATGTTCAAGAAGGCCAGGCTGTAAAAATAAAGGGATATTCTTAGTGTTCATTACTTTAGAAGAGTTTATTAGACAAGCCTTCATCTTTTTATCTACTGGAATGATAAACTATGTATTTTTCTACCCACAGTAATATAAAGAATGGTATCTCTAACCACATGTGCTATTTGTCAACAGCAAAGGAAGCCACTAAGAATAAATTAATATTTTTACTTAACTGCCTATGCTCCTACTATTCTGATTTCATGAGTACACTGCAATTGTGCATCCCTGAGAGCCAAGACTCCAGCTCAGCGGAAGTCTATCTGCAGCCATTTGGTTCTGCATCCAGTGTCTCTCACTAACGAACACCTCCAGAATTGGAATGCAGAGTTCAGTAGCCACTTCCTGTGAGAAAAGGTGAGCGAACCTAAGTGCCATCTATACAAAACCTAAGAAATAGTTTACTCCTGTTCTGCCTGCCGTTCCTACCAAAAGCCTTGTGAACGATACGCATAGTCTTAAAGTAAAAACCTACAGGAGACAATAGTAACTGAACTTTATTACATCAATACAGTTACATATAAAGATCTTTCCAGTTCACTATTATGAAATATCTCTTCTCGTAGTTTGGGTACATAGTGTAAAAACATCAGGGATATGTTAAAAGGAAATCAAGTGATATCTGTATGTCACTCATGGTATTAATGTAAGGAATGTACTCTAAGGTATGTCATCCACATGCCTCTTGTAGTCTTTTTTAGTCTTTTATGTGTTAGGAACAAGCAATGTTAGTTTTATAGATAATGTCACTCCCATAACTGTACATCTTGATGGGGAAAAAAAAAGGTCATTTAATTTTGCTTTTGTCATTTTTTAAAGTTCCACCACGTTTAGGGCAAAGTTGCATTACTCAGTGGGTTCTCTTTGTATCATTTATTGTTCAGTTTGCAATCGTAGATGTATGCACTGCATCAGATTCCTGCCTTTTAATTCCAATTAGGGGTGTGAAAGCACTGAGAGTTTTAGCAACTTGGATACCCTACTGACTTTTGACGTGGCACTCAGTATTTTCAGAGTAAGATCAAAGGATGCCTGCACAATTTGCTCTTTATGTTTTAAGAAAAATCTTATCTTTTTTTTTACAAGCAAGTTATATCATAACGGAGCTTCACTTAACGTCTTTTTCTTTCCAGTTATTCCAGTATAATTAAACAGCAAAAAAGGCGCATTTTACTATAAAATTATTTTTATGATGTTTTGCTATACATGTTAATGTAATGATTGTCATTAAAAACTCAGCTAAATTAACCTGTCAGTCATATATAATCTCCTGTGGTGTGCACACACATGGATATGAGAAGGTAAGAACATTTAAGATAAACTCTCCTGACAAAGTCCAAGCACACAACTTGGTATTGTTACCTGTATTCACTGTCTCGTGCACTGGACCCTCAGAATGCATGTCTCCATATTTGAAATGTATGCCCTCGAGTCAACAGTACCCGATTTCCGTCTCCCCCAGCACCTTGTCCCGCAGTTCCAGCTCTGACTCTGTTTCTGTAGGTTTGCTTTTTTGAAGACTGTACACTTGACAGAGGCTATGCAGTATTTGCTTTTCTCTGTCTGATTTGTTTCACTTATATTGTTATCCTTGTTAACAAAAGCCCTGCTACATTGCAACGCCTTAAAGGTTTCCTAAGCCACAATTCTACATCTGCCTTTTAATGAACTTATATCTCTCATCTCTCATGAAATGACATCAACAATGGATTATTCTACCAAGGAGATGTTGGCCAGGGGATCCAAGCCCCCATGAAAGGTAAAGGCTCCTTGCTTCCAAACTGGGATATCTGCAGGAAGAGAGGCGATAAGGCCCTGCTGTTGAAGACCTGATATAAACATGGGAAAGATGTATGGAGACTGAACTTGCAAGCATAACGATGGTCTCTGGAATGCCAGAGAGTGTTACCAAAGGCCACTAAACCAATAAAGTGAATATAGTTCTCCTTGAGTCAAGCAACACTCCTCCGTCAGCACCAGCTGCACCTCATCTGCCTGGAAATACTGTGCAGCAGTGGCTGTCATATGTCTGTATATCCCAAATTTAATTGGCTATTAGCTCTCTCCTTGGAGGAATAACCCATGGCTGATGCCACAAGTTTGCATTCTCTAATGGTTAGGAGATGTTATACACCACATAAGACCCTGTCATACTTAACAGAAGAAAATGTAATTCATGGATTAACATACCATCCAAATATTTGTCTCTCTACCTAAAAAACCTACCATAACAATTAGTGATGTTTAAATACCTATATATCTAATTGCACGTGTTTCATTAGTAGGATCGAAAGGCTATATATTATACTGTTTAAATACCTATATGTCTAATTGCATGTGCTTCATTATTAGGATTGAAAGGTTATGCCTGGACAAGCTGGCAGCCCATGAAAGAAAACAACCAGAATTGACTAGAGACCAAGACAACAGCTCCAGAGAAAGTAGACTGTTTTGCTTCTCATCCACCTGTGCCCCTTTTCTAAGCCTTGGGAACAATCTGCAGAAGAGGGGATGCGGTAGAATGTAAGGGCTGCAATTGGGGTGAATGGTGAAACTACAACAATATAGACTGGACACACATTTGATTAACCTGATTTAACATAGAAGCCCCCCCTACTGGATGGTGGGACCCATGAGCTGTGTGGGTTTGGGCACAACTGCTCACAAATTGGTTTTACATGAAAGATGCTTGTACTCACAAATTATCACTTATTGTTTAAAAAATGAAAACAAAACAAAACAAAACAAAAACAGAAAAATTCAGAAAAGTTATGGCAGAATGCATGATCTGGGATGGGTAGCGATGGAGTGGGGGGAAGGGAATGGGATATATGCCTGAACTTAATTGGAAAATGATGTATGAAATACACAAAGCATCAATAAAAAGAAAGAAAAAGAAAAAAAAAGGAAGAAAAAAAAAGATAAAATATACCATCTGGTGGTCCTTTAAACAAGAGTGGCTGCAATCTCCGAGATCTTCTTCCTCTCTGGATCAAGCTCACAGCTTTGTAAGACTGCAAGGCTCTGAAATGTCCCCTGCCAGCAGGCTGACACTTCCTAGGCTGGACTCCTGGCAAGGAGGGGGAGTGACTATGGAAGTATCCTGGAGAGAAATGGAAAATGGACTCAAAGAAAGGCCAGGAGAAAAGAATCAACTTTAATATTGTAACTCAATGTTTTTATACAAACCCTTGCATGGGCTGGAACACTCACACACAATTGGGGTTTGGGGCAAGCAGTTAAGACAAAGGAACCTCAGGCTATATTCCAGATCAAAGCTTTTTCTCTAAGAAATCAAAGACAGCCCAGACCTCACATGTCTGTGAGGATAACAGCAAGGTTTGAGGCTTGGGGACTGTTTGCTGACTAATTTTAAGTGCTTCTGCCAAAAGAATGCTTCAGTAAAGCAGAAACTATATGAACAATCTCTAGAACACCCATCAAAATATATCTCGAAGAGAAATCTAGCTGACACAAAAGGTACCATTATCAAAATAGTGATTATGAATCTGTTTATGGAACTCAGAAAGGACGTGCATAAATTATGGAATGAGAATCAAGAAAACAAAGATGGACAGCAGCTAAATGAAGTCAAGAAAACAATCCAAGGTGTGAAAGCTGTATTTGGTAAAAAGTAGTTTTTCTGAAGAAAATTTTTCTTTTATATTTCTGTTGAAGCTCTGTCCAATTCCATTGACCTGTGAGTCTTCTTTATCAAGAATGCCAATGATACACAATTTAGGTATTTACACGTAGTCCAACAGTTTTTGCATATTCCATTTTTTTAAAATATTTACATATTTGCTTAAGGAGTCCAGATATTCAATTTTGTCATCCAGTTCTGATAGTCTGTTTTCCATTTCATTCATTCTACTTGACAGGCTTTCTCCTAAGTTTCTAATTTTCTTATCGATATTTTTTCTTTTCTTTCTTTTTTTTTTTTTTTNAGAGAGAGAGAGAGAGAGAGAGAGAGAGAGAAAGTCCTAGCAATCAACACTTCTCCATCTTTATATAAACTTCTGTCTTCTGGATAGAAGCAAACGTTAAGAGACAAAGCAAAATCAAGGAGGAAAAATTTCAAGAAGAGAAAGAAAATCAATGGGAACATCTGTGAACTATATCCACAGCTCTACATGGCAATGATGCCGGTGTCAGCCATGTATGTAATCCATTCTCTCTCTCCTGTCCTCTATTTCTATGCATGTGTTGTGGTCTGTGATGAAGAGTCAGACTCCCCTAAGTAATTTCTGGGAAGCCTCTTCTACCCCCAGGAGAATCTGCAGTACTTTGTGTCCTGAGGGCCTGTATTCTTAGTTATGTGTACAGATGAAAAGTATATGCTGGTAAATATGTTGGAAGTAACATTATGCTCAGGGACCACAGTTTCATCCAAGTCTACCGATAGCAAGCCATCAGAGACCATCTACTTTTGAGAGGATTTTGTACTCAGTCTTTGTAAATAATCTAATTTCCTAAGTGCCATTTTCATGACTTAAATAAATCACATTAAAAATTTCATTGTAAGGTATTTGTTGAGATGGGATGAAAAGGCCTATTGTTAGCCAAGAATATTTGCGCATTAAGGCATGTGCCTTCCAAATTTTAAGTTAAGGAGGCCCAACATCAAAATACATGGTTCAAGATAGCCAAGATTATTCTATGTCTCATTCATACCTGCAAGCAAATTATGAGAGCTGTAATCCAGTGCCATGTACTCCTCAAATGTCTTGGTATGAGTAATTATATTGAACTCAGCAATTACAAACAGATAACTTAAGTCAATGCAACTTATGTTTTCACCTAGGTCCTCTTTTAAACTACTCAATCTTATGTTAAATACATGGATTAAAATTTTGCGATAACCTATTTCTTAATCTGCAATTTGGTTTCCTATATTATCTACTCTTCTGTGAGATGACAAAGCTATATGAGGGATTCATATTTTTTTCTAAATGGGGAGCAAAACAGAGCAGAAAAAGCACTTCTACATTTCCAACCACCAAATATTCAGTAGCTCAGTGGAGGGGTTGTGCATGCCTTCACTCCCATCTCCTGGGACACAGAGGAATTTTGATGGCTGAGATTGAGGTCATCTATATTTACATAGTAAGCTCCCCAAGCCAGCTTGAAATATAGGGAAACTCTCTCAAAAACCAATATCCCCTAAAACAAAAAATGTAGGGCAAGTTTTACATCAGTAGACCTTCAGAGCACTGGGGTTTGGGATATTCTGGCAAGAATATATGATTTTCCAATAGTAGACAGTCAAAACAAACCAAAAACAACAACAAAAAAAAAAAAAAAAGAAGAAAAAGAAAATACAGTAAGAAAATTAGAAACTTAGGAGAAAGCCTGTCAAGTAGAATGAAATAAGATGGAAAACAGACTATCAGAACTGGATGACAAAATTGAATATTCTGACTCCTTAAAAAAATATGGTAAATATGTAAAAAAATGGAATATATGCAAAAACTGTTGGACTACGTGTAAAACCTAATGTGTATCATTGGCATTCTTGATAAAATAGACTCATAGGTCAATGGAATTGGACAGAGCTTCAACAGAAATATAAAAAAGAAAAAATTTTTCTTGCAGAAAAATACTTTGACCAAATACAGCTTTCACACCTTGGATTGTTTTCTTGACTTCATTTAGCTGCTGTCCATCTTTGTTTTCTTGATTCTCATTCCATAATTTATGCACGTCCTTTCTGAGTTCCATAAACAGATTCATAATCACTATTTTGAAATGGTACCTTTTGTCAGCTAAGAATTCTCTTTCGAAGATATATTTGATGGGTGTCTAAAGATTGTCATATAGTTTTCTGCTTTACTGAAAGCATTTTTTTGGCAGAAGCACTTAAAATGAGTCAGGAAACAGTCCCCAAGCCTCAAACCTTGCTGTTATCCTCACAGACATGTGAGGTCTGGGCTGTCTTTTGATCTCTTAGGAAAGAACTTTGATTTGGAATATAGCCTGAGGTTCCTTTGTTCTTAAACTGCTTGCCCCAGACCCCAATTGTGTGTAGTGTTCCAGCTCATGCATGGGTTGGTATAAAAACCTTGAGTTACAATATTAAATTTGAGTCTTTTCCCTGGCCTTCTTTGATGGCCATTTTCCATTTTCTTCTGCAGGATACTTCCATCAGTCATCCCCTCTTTGCCAGGAGTCCAGGCTAGGTATATCTCAGGGGACATTTCAGAGCCTTGCAGTCTTACAAAGCTGTGAGCTTGATCCAGAGAGGTTATATATTGATCTCGGAAGATTGCAGCCATCTTGTTTAAAGGACCACTATTTATGTATGATTTTATTCTTTTTTTTTGTCCTTTTTTTCTTTTTATTGAGCTTTGTATGTTTTATACATCATCTATTATTAGTTCAGGCATATATCCCATTTCCTTTCGTCCTCTGATTTCCATCGCTACCCATCCCAGATCATGCAATTCTGCCATAACTTTGTTTTTTGAATTTTTCTGGTGGTGGTTTTGGTTTTCATTTTTTAAAACAATAAGTGTTAATTTGTGAGTACAAGCAATCTTTCATGTAAAACCCAATTTGTGAGCAGTTGTGCCCAAAACCCACACAAGCTCAGGTCCCACATCCAGCTAGGGGGGGGTTCTTATGATTAAATGCAGGTTTATCAAATGTGTGTCCAGTCTACATTGTTGTGGTTTTCACCATTCACCCCAATTGCAGCCCTTACATTCTACCGCATCCCCTCTTCTTCAGATTGTTCCCAAGGCTAGAAAAGGGGGCACAGGTGGATGAGAAGCAAAACAGCTCTCTTTCTCTGGAGCTGGTTGTCTTGGTCTCTAGTCAAATCTGGTTGTTTTTTTCATGGGCGCCAGCTGTCCAGGCATAACCTTTCAACTTCCCTAATAATGAAGCACATTGCAATAGACAATAGGTATTTAGACAGTATAAAATATAGCCTTTCGATCCTACTAATTGAAACTACACGTTGCACATTAGATAATAGTTTAGTAAACATCACTAATTGTATTGAATAGGTTTTTTAGGTAGGAGAGACAATACTTGGGAGTATGTTAATCATGAATTACATTTTCTTCTGTTAAGTATGACAGGGTCTTGATGTGGCTTATAACATCTCCTAACCATGGTAGGAGAATGCAAACACTGTGGCATCAGCCTGGGTTATGCTCCTCCAAGGAGAGAGAATAGCAAATTAGATTTGGGATATATATAGACACTTGGCTGCCATTGTTGCATAGTATTTCCAGGCAGGAGAGGTGCAGCTGGTGCTGACGGCGGAGTGTGGCTTGACTCAAGGAGAACTATATTCACTTTATTGGTTTAGTGGCCTTTGGTTAACACTCTCTGGCATTCCAGGAGACCATCTGTATACTTGCAAGTATCAGTCTGCCATTACATCCTTCCCATGTTTATATCAGGGTCTTCAACAGCAGGCCTTATCGCTCTCTTCCTGCAGATATTCCAGGTTTGGAAGCAAGGAGCCTTTACTTATGAAAGGCTTGGATCCCCTGGCCAACATCTCCTTGTAGAATAATCCATTGTTGATGTCAGAGTCCTGTATTAATATATTTTTGCTTAAGTGCATAGCTTAAGGGGACTTTAGTATTATATTTTTTTTCTGAATAGAGAATAATCCTGTTCACAGTTTCTATGTCCATTAGTCGATTATAGAAGGCAGTTTTACCATTTTACAAGAGATTACCTCTATAACGTCTCCAATCTACAGCTGGGAGAACAACCTCATCATTTCATCATATTTCTCCTTATTCCATGGGGTGGGGGGGAGTTAAGAAAGTTTTTGTATCAAAACCTTGCGCACCTAGAAGATAAGCTTCGTAAGATTCATTAAAAATCGTTGGTACTTGTAGGACCCAGAGGGGGGCCTGATGTCTGCAGTAATCTTAGTCATTTCTTCCCTTCAATGCGCAGAGAGTCAATTCCATTCTGCTGGCACTTCTGGACATCCTACTCACTGCAAAACTGCATATTTCTTTCTTAGCCATTAAGTGGTGATACTCTGGCCTGTGAACATACAAATCCTTTTCCCATAGTTAGTTTAAGATTGGATTGCAAGGCACCACCTTTAGGAGAATGAAATGAAACCCCTACCTCATCAACGCCTGTACAAAAGTCAATTCCAAATGGATTCAAAGAAACTAACGTGAAATCAAAACTCTGTTAGGTGAGTAGAAGAGAAAACTTAGGGCAGCATACTACAAGACGTAGGTGTAGGTAAAGACTTCTTAAATCTGACAGCAGCTGCGCAAAATATGTTCGTCATGAACAAATGGACCTCATTGAAACTCAAAAACATTCTGTACATGAAATGAAACAATAAAGGAAGTGAAGGAAAAACCCACCAGATGAGAGGAAACCTTCACAGCAGAATCATCTGACAACAAAGCATTAAGATCTAGAGTATACAAGCTACTCAAAAAAAACAAGAAGAAAGAAAAACAAATTGGATCACTCAGAGATAGAAGCAAAAGATCTGAACAGAGGACTTCACAGAGGCAGGGAATTAGAGCATGGCTGAGAAACACCCTAACGAAGTGTTTCAACATACGTTAATTATTAAGGAAACTGCAAATTAAAACAACGCACCTAAAGATACCATCTTACTCCAGTTAAGACTAGCTATTATCCAGAAAACAAATGACGCCCAAGTACTGGAGAAGGTTGGGAAAGGGAACACTCATTCCATGCTGGTGGGAATGTAAACTCGTCAGCCACTATGGAAAACAGTGGTGAAGAACCCTTAGAAGACTCAAAATTATCCTGCTATTCCCAGTTCATACCACTCCTGGTGAGTGTGAGCGCGCGAGCAAAGACTCATCGTAGCGTGGCAAGGAGTAGCGTAGCGAGCGTTTCATTTGCTGTGCGTGCGCTATTCACAATAGCAAAAAATCTTGGAAACAACCAAGATGCCGCGTGCGAGAAACGACGAGTGTGAGAGGAAGAGTGTGGTATATGTACACAAGTAAGTTGCGTTGCAGCAAGAGAAGAGAAGGGAGGAACGGCCAATCATGAAGCTGTGGCAGGGTAAATGGATGGGGCTAGAAAACATGCGATGGTTGAAGTGAAGTAACACAGTTCCAAAAAAAAGACGAGCAAATGCTATCTGCTCATATGTGGATGTTGGTACCAATAACCCAGATATATATATTTCTAGTGGAGAGGGATGCATATTACAGAAAACAACAAACAGAAAGATTGCATCAGAAAACTGACTGAAATGGGACTCAGATCGTTGTGAGGTGGGTGGGGGGACGAAGGTGAACACGGGTGTGGGTATATATTTTTCGTGTATTGTGATTGATTATTTAATTTGACGTGAGCTCATTACAAGGTATAAGCCGGTTTCTCCAGACTCTGTATACAGATACATTGTGGTTTTAGGACTTAGTTAAAAAGAAAATATGTGATGATTGAATACAACATTGGTTTTAAACGTGCGAAATAAAAACGTAATGCATCTTAGAGTATTATTTTGGTGGATATAAATTGCTGTTGTCTCACACAGTTAAAGCTAGTATAATCCAAACTTGCATATGATCCACTCTCACCCTCTCTACTTTGGGCTTGGTATAAAACAAAATCTTGCCGTATATTTTGCTTCATATAGATAATCACCAGGGTAGCAATCTCTTTCACCCATTTAGGATGTGATTTAATTTTTTTTTTTTTTTTTTTTTGGTTTTTTTTAATAATTTTTATTGATGCTTTGTGCATTTCATACATTTTTTTCAAATGTCAGATTTCAGGCTATACTTTTCCTCTTTTAATCCCTTACCCTCCCACATCCCCAGACCCATCCCAGTTCATGCATTCTGCCAAATGGAACTGTCCGCTCTTTCGGCTCATTTTTTTTTTTTTTTTTTCATTTTAAGCTATAAGTGATTGATCCAGTTGAAGTTATCACAGCATTTCCTCTTCATTGATAAACTCCTCATCTGCAGGCTGTATGTGACGCCGGACAACTATCCTACAGCTCTTCCACTCATTCCCGTGGGGTGACAGGTGTCTGTATGTTCAATCAAAGTTGATCAAATGAGTGTCCAAGACTATATTGCTATAGTTTAACAATTCACCCCAATTGCAGACCATACATTTCCTTTACCACATGGACTCCCCTCTGTGTCCGCAGGTTGTTCCTTAGGCTTTAGAAAAAGGGGCACTAGGTGGATGAGAGGTTAAAAACTGTCCTCACATCTCTCTGGTTATGCTGTCTTTGACTTGGACGCTTGTAGTCTCCAAGTCTGGCTGTTTCCTTTCATGGGCTGACATGTTGTCCAGGAAACCTTTCGATCCTACTACCATGAAGAACAAGCAAGTCAGACTATATAGGTATTAAGAGTACTCATAGTGGTGGTTTGTTAGGTTTATCTTATAAGTATAGGAGACCACATTGTTTGGAGATTGAATCATGAATTACCAATTTTTCCCCCCTGTTATGATATAAATGACCGGGTCATTACTCTGTTGGCTGATATGAAATACAAGTTTATACTGTTAGATGATTGTAAAAGCTTATGTGTGGATCAGCCATGGTTATTTCCCAAGGCGGAGGAGGCCAATAGCCAATTAGATTCAGGATATTTACAGGCCACATGGCTTGCCTCTGCTGCACAGTATTCCAGGCATGGTTCGGGTGTTAATCGCGGCTGACGGTTGGAGTCTACTCGGTTGCTGACTTCAGGGAGAGAACATATTCTGCCTTCAAATTGGTTTAGTGGCCTTGGTTAACACTCTCTGGCATTCCAAGTGACGGCAACAGTCTGGACGACTTTGCACTGTTGTTGGTTTCAATAGTCCCGTTCCCATATGTTAACGTCAGTTTCTTCGGGCCTACAGCGGTCTTTATTTAAATATAAGTTGGTTCCCAATGTTATAGGTTGACAGTAACCCCAAAAGCCATATGTTGATCTGGGATGAAAACTGTTGACTTTTGATTCCACCCTTATAGGTATGTATAAAACAAATGCTTTTTTGAGACTCATGGTCAAAAATAAAAACCTAAGATAAAAAAAGGGGGATATAGACATGAAAACTTTTCATCAAAAAACCTTGCAATTACGATGGTATATTTTAAATCGACAACTGATAGGGCAAGGACATGTGGGGCTCTACTTTCCACAAGGAAACAGAAGCAGAATGAAAAAAAGGTGTTTTCTTGGGTGATCGTCTCTTCTCAGCCCTCATCCCCTCTGTCCCACGTGAGAGGAAAAATCTCAGAGGGTCGACCATGAAGGAAAACCCCGTCGTCCTGCGGTCCTGAAAAGTAATGTTCAAGAAGGCCAGGCTGTAAAAATAAAGGGATATTCTTAGTGTTCATTACTTTAGAAGAGTTTATTAGACAAGCCTTCATCTTTTTATCTACTGGAATGATAAACTATGTATTTTTCTACCCACAGTAATATAAAGAATGGTATCTCTAACCACATGTGCTATTTGTCAACAGCAAAGGAAGCCACTAAGAATAAATTAATATTTTTACTTAACTGCCTATGCTCCTACTATTCTGATTTCATGAGTACACTGCAATTGTGCATCCCTGAGAGCCAAGACTCCAGCTCAGCGGAAGTCTATCTGCAGCCATTTGGTTCTGCATCCAGTGTCTCTCACTAACGAACACCTCCAGAATTGGAATGCAGAGTTCAGTAGCCACTTCCTGTGAGAAAAGGTGAGCGAACCTAAGTGCCATCTATACAAAACCTAAGAAATAGTTTACTCCTGTTCTGCCTGCCGTTCCTACCAAAAGCCTTGTGAACGATACGCATAGTCTTAAAGTAAAAACCTACAGGAGACAATAGTAACTGAACTTTATTACATCAATACAGTTACATATAAAGATCTTTCCAGTTCACTATTATGAAATATCTCTTCTCGTAGTTTGGGTACATAGTGTAAAAACATCAGGGATATGTTAAAAGGAAATCAAGTGATATCTGTATGTCACTCATGGTATTAATGTAAGGAATGTACTCTAAGGTATGTCATCCACATGCCTCTTGTAGTCTTTTTTAGTCTTTTATGTGTTAGGAACAAGCAATGTTAGTTTTATAGATAATGTCACTCCCATAACTGTACATCTTGATGGGGAAAAAAAAAGGTCATTTAATTTTGCTTTTGTCATTTTTTAAAGTTCCACCACGTTTAGGGCAAAGTTGCATTACTCAGTGGGTTCTCTTTGTATCATTTATTGTTCAGTTTGCAATCGTAGATGTATGCACTGCATCAGATTCCTGCCTTTTAATTCCAATTAGGGGTGTGAAAGCACTGAGAGTTTTAGCAACTTGGATACCCTACTGACTTTTGACGTGGCACTCAGTATTTTCAGAGTAAGATCAAAGGATGCCTGCACAATTTGCTCTTTATGTTTTAAGAAAAATCTTATCTTTTTTTTTACAAGCAAGTTATATCATAACGGAGCTTCACTTAACGTCTTTTTCTTTCCAGTTATTCCAGTATAATTAAACAGCAAAAAAGGCGCATTTTACTATAAAATTATTTTTATGATGTTTTGCTATACATGTTAATGTAATGATTGTCATTAAAAACTCAGCTAAATTAACCTGTCAGTCATATATAATCTCCTGTGGTGTGCACACACATGGATATGAGAAGGTAAGAACATTTAAGATAAACTCTCCTGACAAAGTCCAAGCACACAACTTGGTATTGTTACCTGTATTCACTGTCTCGTGCACTGGACCCTCAGAATGCATGTCTCCATATTTGAAATGTATGCCCTCGAGTCAACAGTACCCGATTTCCGTCTCCCCCAGCACCTTGTCCCGCAGTTCCAGCTCTGACTCTGTTTCTGTAGGTTTGCTTTTTTGAAGACTGTACACTTGACAGAGGCTATGCAGTATTTGCTTTTCTCTGTCTGATTTGTTTCACTTATATTGTTATCCTTGTTAACAAAAGCCCTGCTACATTGCAACGCCTTAAAGGTTTCCTAAGCCACAATTCTACATCTGCCTTTTAATGAACTTATATCTCTCATCTCTCATGAAATNACACAGGGTCTCCCTTTAGTCCCAGCTGGCCTGGAGTTTATTATGTAGACCAGGCTGGCTTTGAACTCAGAGAGCCACCTGCCTCTACCTCCCAAGTGCTGTTATTAAAGGCATGCTCCACCATGCCCAGCTTATCGAAATTCAATTTGGCTTTTCTTCAATGTTTCTATTTCTTTGGGGAATTCACTTTTCAAGTTTTGAATCTTTTGTGTTATTTCATTCAGCCACATTATTGTATTTTTTGTGTTTCCATCACAAGTTTATGACTAATCTATTTGAATTCTTTTAGATTTTTTAAGTTTTATCATCATGTTCAGAATTATTCTTTTAAGTTGTGTGCCCCAGGTTTCCTCAGATTAGCTTGCATTGTAGCACACTTCTTTAGAACTGGGAGGGTTTGCTGGGAACATATTCTATTACTATATAATGTTATTTGTGTTTTTCAATTGCGGTTTGTTCGTATGGATGTTTCTGTTGGTTGTGTGTCTGGTAGGACATTCTATTCTGTCTTTATTCATTTCAACTTTGTTTATTTAAAATTCGCTTATGTTTTTATTGTGTTTGAAACTTGGTCTACAGCCATTCTGGGTGTCAAGCTCCCAAAGAGTCAAGGTAGTTATGCTTTGCCTCATTGGCACCTCACTGCCTTCTTGTGCCTGTCTGGAGTCTGAGCTGGGATTTCGGGCATGGGTGGTGAAATCCCAAGGGTCATGGCAGGTCTGCTTTGCCTCACCTGCACCTCACAGAATCCATGCGCCTGTCTCGAATCTTAGCTGGGACCTGGACCATCTTTATATGCCCTAGTATTCTCTTCAACTATCTTGGATCTATTTATTATGGAAGCTTTTAACTTCTTTGGTTAGATTCATTCCAAGATTATTTTTAAATATTTATTTTTAGTTTTTGTCACAGAAAAACAGAAACAATACAAAATGACAATAACAAAATTAAGCAACAACAACAAAAATGGGGGTATTTCCATTTCTTATTCTGGTGAAATAAAGAATCAATCTTCAGGGCTTGGTATGTACTCCTCTTTTTTTCTGTTTTCCTTCTCTGTTTTCTTTATTCTTTTTCTTCTCATTCAGGGCTAGTCCAGGAAGCCTTGATATCAGGTGAAAAAGCTTCTGGTTAATTTTGGGGAGTATCTCATCCCTAAACTGCCTAATCAATTTCTAGCTCCAGTTTAGTTATCTCTGAAAGGGGTCACGCATATTTCGAGAAGGGAATTGGGACGCTGACCACACTGACATTTTCCATGGTGAAAAGGGACATTGGTTGTGGTAACTGAGGTATCCCCCACTCAGAGAGTCAATTGAAAAGACCTCCAAACATAAATATAGAGGGGAAAAAAATCCTTGAGTGGTACTGTGAAAGCAAAATGAAGGCAGGAGTAGTTAGGTACATGATCTAGATAGGGGAGCAGGAGGAGTAAGAAGAGGGTGAATTCAATTGTCCAACTTAAAAGTCCATGATAGGGGCTGGAGAGATAGCCTAGCAGTTAAGAGCGCTGACCGCTCTTACAGAGGACCCGGGTTCGATCCCCAGCACCCAGATGGTGTCAGAGAACCGTCTGAAACTCCAATTCCAGGAGAACTCGAGTTCCAGGGGAATCTGAGACCCTCTTCTGACCTCCACTGCATTGCACGACACGGGTGCACAGACCTGAATGCAGACAGTACATTCATACACATACAGAAATAAATAAAATTAAAATAAATAAAAAAAGCCCATGATAATTTCTTGACTAGGGGTTTCAAAGTGCATTTTATTAGGATCCTCCTTCTTTCCATTTGGCCTTGATGTCTGGACCTATGATCTGCTTTTCAGGCATTTAAATAGTCAGGATATGAGTTTCCAATTCGATAGTTGCTAGAAAGTAAGAGGAAATTTTATTTGAGATTCAAACATAAATGAATGGAAGTGGAAAGTCATCCTAATTAATGTAATATAGCTCCAGAAAGGCATCATTTGTTCTCACATATAAGTGGATGCGATCTTTGAAATGTTTGATAGGTGTATTTCAACAGGAAAAGCTCCAGAGTTCAGGAAACTAATAAAGGGCCATGAGGATTTTTCATGGGAGAGGAGGTAGATAGCATTAATATAAATTAGGAAAGTGGAAAAATTAGATAGGAGTTATTGATCTGATTGAAAAATGAAAGTGCTGAAGAGGAAGTGTGTTTTTTTGAATGAGAATGTGTCCCTTAGATTCCAACTATTTGGAAATTCTGTCTCCAGTTGATAGTGGTATTTTGAGAAACTTTAGGAAGTATATCTGTGCTAGAGGAAGCACAACATTAGCAGTCAGTTTTGAGTTCTTAAGCCTTGTAGAATTTCCAGTCACACTCTGTGCCCCATGCCTACTTGTAGATGTGGTCTCTCATTTCTGCTTCAGTTACATTTGTGGCCAAGCCTCCCTGGTACAACAGAGTCTAATCCCTTTGGAAATGGAATCTGAAATAAACTTTTCCATCCTTCCTTCTGTATGTTCTCTTAGTCATGTGGTTTTATAATAGTAACAGAAAAGTAATTAATGCAGGGAGTAATGGAAGAGACAACAAACACTAAGGGTCTTCTGTAAGAGTCATATGCAAATGTAATTTAGCAGGTTATTTCAACACATACATATAAAATAAAAAGGAGTTAAATGTATTTATCCCTTCACAGGGGCTTAGTAGCCCTACTAGGCTGTACAGGCTACCAAACAAGAATGAACAATGCTAGGAATGAACTTCCTTTTTGTGACTGTTCACCAGTGATTTACAATACACCTTCAAAGAATACTGACAATGGCCATTTCACTTAGATGCCCAACCGAACTGTAGGGTAAGTCCCTCTTAGTAAAGAGATTACATACATGAGTCATTGAACAAACATGGGCAACTGAAACTCATACTAACGTTAAAGATTCATCTCTACTGGTTTGGTTTGGTAGTACTGACAGAAAAGGAGAATCATTTGCTTTATGCAGTTGGGAATGCTGTAAGGTACAATAACAACTCTCCTGGCAGAATATGTATATTCATGTAATGGTTGCATGAATGTCTTCTGGGAAACAAAACACCTTATGATTGTACTTAAGACTAGCTTCACAAGATGGAATTCATACTTGATATAATATCAGGTCGTAGAGCTCGTGACTAGATAGGTTACAGGCCATAGGGTATAATATACTACTATTAATCTGATAAATAAGCATAGTATAAAATTAATTTCTAATGACTCATTTTCATACATATATAATAATATGTTTCTCAACTCACTAGAAAAGCTTCTCTGCTTACAGAGATTTTTGCAGCAGATGGATACAGACACAGAGACCCACATTTGGGCACTGTGAATAGAATCAGAGACTTCAGAGTGCTCAACCCTAAATGGGACATGTATATCACTCCCTTTCCTCCCAAATCTCAGAGAACATTTTAGAAGACGATGTAAAATCTCTAAGAGTCAGGGGGGATAGAGGAATACAAGGAAAGCATTTCAGGACAGCACAGAGTATTTGCACATATGAACCCAGAGCCCTTTGTACTGAATGCATGAAAGCTGTACAAAACTAAGCCCTATAAAAACTCAGCATGGAAAGGGGAGGTGGGTGAGAAACTCTAGTTCTAGATGACTATATCTTGGCAATTTATAGCTACCTGTAGAGGAAAAGTCAATTTCCCTTACTGTTTGTGATGCCTGGTAGGTTAACTAGAATCTAAGAGATAGGCTCAGACTTAAGAGCATTTGGTGACTACAGATGAAATTAAATAGGTTTTAAAAACACAAATAATAATAGAAGATACAAAGTCATGGTGTGTTAAATGTGGGGGAGGTAGTCTGAAGATGATCAAAATGCACTGTATAAAATTCTTGAAACAAAACTACAGGGCATTGGTCAGGTGACCCTAAGCCACTTGCATCCAGAGGCCTGGGCACAGCAACCAGGCAGGACAGCTCAGCTGTGTGTGCTGTGATTTGGGCAGAGTTGCCCATCTAGCAGCGGAACTACAGGGCATTGTTCACATGAGCCGAAGCCACTTAACGCCATGAGGCTTGGGCGCAGCACCTGCATGTCTTGAAGAATGGCTGGAGTTAGCCACCTAACAGTAGGACTACAAGGCACTGGCTGCAAACACCATTTGCCCCAACTCTCCCATTCGAGCTGTAGTGCAAGTGTCCCAGTGGGAGCAGCCTGAGGCAGCTCATTCAATCAACAGGAAAGGATGGGAGAAAGCCTCAGTAACAGATTTAATGAAGCAGAAAAGAGAATATCAACACTGGAAGAAAAAAATGGAAGAAGAATGCTCAAGGAAAGAATGTAAAAAAAAAATCTCAAGAGTGGAATAATCAGGGAATATGGGATACTATGAAAAGACCAAACCTCTACATCATAAGGAGAGATGAAGGAGAAGAATCTCAAAGTAAAGGTACTGATCAGATCTTCAACAGACTAATAGAAGAAAATTTCCTCAAACTGAAAAATAACAAAACCATACAAAAAAGTTTTGGGGAAGTAAGTGCATAACCAACCCAGTGAAGTAGAAAGGGATCCACGATTGGGTTAGATAGTTTCCTTACATAGAAAAGGATTAGCTGAATTCATCTTGATATTTGATTAAAACACACAAATGGAGAAAAAAACTCTGAAAGTTGAGACCGTTTCATAGATGGAAGGACGACAGACGAGAGGGTGAGGATAATGTTAGGAGGGTCAACAATCATCTGACATGTTAGGGGAAGCTAGCTTCTATAAGGCACTTGAACTTGATAAGTCATCAAAATTAACAAATTGTTTTCCTCAAATATTTTTTTTTTGTTGTTTAGGATTTCCAAACAGCCTGTCACTGTCGCCTTCAGCTGTACTGAACTCAACATATAGGGACTTGGTGCTTGACTCAAAGAGAAACTCTGTATGAATGGTTATACAGTAGGGGCTCAGGCCAGGAGACCATGTGAACATGCGCCATTCCTCATGCCTTTTGCCAACTCCTGCCCTGACTATTCTGATCTGAGTTCCTTCCTTGGTTCCACAGTGCTTTAACATTGAGTGAACTTGGATCTATATGTCAAATAACCCTTTCTTCTCCAAAATCTGATATTGTCAGAAGTTTTGTTTACAGGAATTGAAAAACATACTGCAACATGTGATCCACCACACCCCTACACAAATGTACACAACCCTACAATTTAAAACAATGTTTCTTAGGAAAATTTTGATTAAAATGAAACCGAGTACAACAAAATTTAAAAAAAAAGAGTTCCAGTCTCCAAAATCTTTCCTTTCCTGTTTTTCTTTCCTTAATTACTGCATTGTCACAAATAATAATGTCAACATTCATTATCTCAATATGCAAACAAACAAAGGTTGGATTAGATTTGTTGTTGTTCCTTTACTAGATCTTGAAAATATGTGAATGACATGTCTACACTTGGGAAAATCATATCTCGGCCAGACAGAATATCCCCAACCCCCGTGCTTGAAGGTCTTACTGAGTAAAACTTGCCTAGCATTTTTTGTTAGGGGATATTGGGTGAGTGAGAGTTTCCTCTATATTCAAGTGCGTTTGGGAGCTCTACTATGTAAATATAGAGACCTCAATCTCAGCCATCACAAATTTCTCTGGTCCAGGAGATGGGATCGTGAAGGCATGTACAACCCCTCCATTGAGGTAGTGAATATTTGGTGGTTGGAAATGTAGAAGTGCTTTTTCTGCTCTGTTTTGCTCCCCATTTAGAAAAAAATATGAATCCCTCATATAGCTTTGTCATCTCACAGAAGAGTAGATAATATAGGAAAACAAATTGCAGATTAAGAAATGGGTTATCCGCACAATTTTATCCAGTATTAACATACGATGGCGTAGTTAAAAAGAGGACATAGGTGAAAACATAATTGCATTTACGAGTTCTATGTTTGTCAATGCTGCAGGAGTTCAATCATATATACTTCATACCAAGACATTGAGGAGTACATGCATGGATACAGCTTTCAAATTTGATTGCAGGTATGATGATGCAGTGACCCCATTAGTAATCTGGCATCGGAAACCATGCATTTGATGTTTGGGCGCCCTTAACTTAAAATTTTGGAAGGCCACAGCCTTAATGCGCAAATATTCGGCAACAATACGGCCTTTAATCCCATCTCAACAAATCCTTACCATGCAATTTTTAATGTGATTATTTACGTCATGAAAATGGCACTTAGGAAATTAGATTATTTACAAAGACTGAGTACAAAATCCTCTCAACAGTAGATGGTCTCTGGTGGCTTGCTATCGGTAGACTTGGATGAAACTGTGGTCCTGGCCTAATGTTTACTCAAAATTCATTTACCAGGCTATTCATACTTTTCATCTGACCACATAAGAAGGAATATCAGCCCTCAGCGACCCAAAGTTAATGAGATTTCCTGCGGGGTAGAAGCGGTCTTCCCCAGAAATACTAGTGGAGTCTGATTTCACTCACAGACCACAACAATGCATAGAAATAGAGGGCAGGAGGAGAGAGAAGGATTACATACAGGCTGACACAGGCATTTTCAGTGCCATGCAGCGTGGGATATAGCTTCACAAGCTGTTCCCATTGATTCTTCTTTCTCCTTGAAAATTGTTCTCTTGATTTGCTTGTCTCTTAACGTTTGCTTCTATCCAGAAGACAGAAGTTTATATAAAGATGGAGAAGTGTTTGTTGTAGGACTTTCTCCTCTCCTTCTCTCTCCTCTCTCTCTCTCTTATATATAGATCTCTGATCTACTAGATATTATATACAAATTTCATTTTATATAGGCTTATCTCGAGGGCCTTCACGATATTCTATTTTCTAATTAGTAGTAGTTACCTTTGTAAAATACATTTTACTTCCTTTCACCATGAAGAAAATGATCTATCAGGAATTAGCACACCATCCAAACATCGTGTCTATACCAAAGAAACCAACCATAACAATTAGTAATGTATAAATACCTATATATCTCATTGTCTGTGCTTTCTTTTGTAGGATTGAAAGGCTATATTTTATACTGTTTAATACCTAACTATCTAATTGCATGTGTCTTCTTAGTAGGATCGAAAGGTTACGCTTGGACAAGCTGGCAGCCCCCATGAAAGAAAACCGCCAGAACTGACTAGAGACCCAGACATCAGCTTCCAGAGAAAGTAGCGTGTTTTGCTTCTCATGTCAACCTGTGCCCCTTTTATGCCTGTCGGAACATTGCGGCAGACGGCGGTTGTGGTAGAAGTAAGGGCTTCGATCGGTAATATGGTGACATTACAACAATATAGACTGGACACTCATTGATCAACTGATGAATAAAAGCCCCCCCCCCTGCTGGATGGGGACCCATGGGCTTTGTGGGTTTTGGCACAACTGCTTGCACATTGGGTTTCTACATGAAGGATGTTTGTACTCACCAATTATCACTTATTATTATACAAAAGGAAAATCAAACAACAAAAAAGCAGCTGAAGTGACAAAAACTTATTGGCAGAATGCATGGTCTGGCATGGGTAGGGGTGGGGGGGGGGGACGGGCCAGGGTATATATGACATGAACTGAATTGGAAACTTGATTGCTATTGAAATGAAAAAAGCATCAGTTAAAAAATAAAAAAAGAAAAAAAAAAATACATTTTATATCAGAAGATGGAAAAACATACCATGCTCATGGATTGGAAGGAATAATTAACATTGTAACAAATGTTCCATTTTACCAAAACTCTTCGTTATAGATTTACACAATTCCAATCAAAATCCACAAGAGAAAAAAAAAAAAAAAAAAAAAAAAAAGTCCTTAACTTCATTTGGAAAAAACAAAGACCACGAATAGCCAAACCACCCTGCGCGAAAAAAAGAGCTTACACAGGGGGGATCTCTATACCAGACTTCAACTATACAATAGGGCTATAGTCATATTCAGTACTGGCACAAATACAGACTTGTTGACCAATGGTACAAAACAAAAGATCCCAATCTGAACACATACAATTTCAGCCATCTTATATTGACAAGGGGTCCAAGAAGCCAAGAGTGGAGAAAAAGACTTTTAGCCTCCTTCACGCACAGTAGTGTGCGCAAAAAATGGATCACCCTGTAGGAAGAATGAAACTCTAAAAACCCATACCTCTCTTCCCCTGGTACAAAGTCAATCCAGATGGCATCACAAGACCTTACATCGTGAAGGTGTGATTAGAAGAGAAAGTTGGCAGCATACTACAGACATAGGCGTAGGAAAAGACTCCTAAATCACACAGTAGCTGCACAAGAAGTAAGGTCGAGTCAGTTTGACAAATGAGACTCATTAAACTCAAAGCTTTTGTACATCAAAAATACAATTAAAGGACGTGAGAGAATCACACAGAGTGGACGAACCCGCACTGCAGACCTGACAACCGCATTTATTTCTCAGATATATAAACTTACTCAAAAAACAAAGAAAAACGAAAACAATTATACCCACCCAATAGATGGAGCACAGAGCTAAACAGAGACTTCAAAGTGCGGAATTAGGGATGGCTGAGAAACACCATTACGAAGTGCTGAAACACTCACTAATCATTAAGGCAATGTAAATCAAAACCACTTAAAGATATTTCATCTTACTCAGTAAGACTGGCTAGGATCAGAAAACAAAAGACACCAAATGCTGGGGAACATTCATCCACTGCTAGGGGGAACACTCATCCACTTTTTGTGGGAATGTAAACTTGTATGAGCAGTATGGAAAGCAGTGTGGAGAACTTGGAAGACTTGGACTTAACTTGCCACCGGACCCAGCCACACCACTCCTGGGCATTACCCTCAAGCCTCACCCCACTGTTAGAGATAAAGGTACAGCCAAGTTTATTTCAGCTCTCTTCCAAATAGCAAAGAACTGGAACCAACAGAAATGCCCCTCAACAGATGAGTGCGACCGAGAAAAGGTATAATCACAACCAAATGGCGTCTATGCAGCTCAAAAAGCATCGACATCATCACGAGCTTTAAGGAAAATGATGGACGCTAGAGGATCCATATGCTGGTTGAATGAAGTAACACATAGTCCCAGAAAAAACAAAAGGTGAATGTATCCCTCATCTGTGGATGCTAGTTGCCAATTAATTAGTTTTAAGATTTCTTGTGTAGGTCCACCTGATATTTTGTCCAAAGCAGTAGGTTGTAATGTAGAGTGGTAAAACACAATCAACACAAACACACAACACCACAAGCTCAACATAACAAAAAGGACTGCATCAAAGAAATAACTGACCTGGCACAGTGAACTTTGCCTCAAACAGTCAACCTTCTCCTGGAGACTATTGAGGACGGCCTGAGAAGCGATGAAAAAGAGGTTTGGCAGAATGCAGGTTCGGGCAGGGTGTGACGGAAGGGGGTTCAGAACACGGGTCTCGCAGTGGGTAATAATAGTGAAAAAGTCTAATTTACGGACACACAAGAAAATAAAATAACATGAAATATAATAAACAGGGCTGGTTATTCTTGGGGATCGTATATGATCGTATGAGTATATTCAGATCCTCTGTGCCATCTTCTCTCAGTCCACCCACATCTTGCTACCCCCATTACTTAATTTCTTCTTATTTTCATTGTCATACCAGCTAAATAATGCTTAGGAGATCAATAAATGGATAGACAATGGGCTCTTAACGCCCTCCGGGAATGTTGCTCATGCTAAAGAGAAACATCCCTAATACATTTTCTACTTCTCTTGTCCCTTCTGTTTTCTCATCATATTTGTAATACAATGTATTGTGTTTTAGGCAAGCAATTTAATTTAATGTAACATGAGCTTTGTGTATATTTTAATCCCATGTCATTCTGGTGTGTATCATTTAAGTTTCTTCTCTTCCGCCTTACCTTATGAGCTTCCCCTCTTCCTCTCCTGTTCCCCCTCTTCCTCTCCNACAGTATGTAAATGATATACAGTAATATTTGCATATAAGAATAATCATATAGGTGTTTGTATTCTTGAGCTGAGTTACCTCCTGCAATATAATCTAGTTATGTCAGTTTTCCTGCACCAGTGCCCACTTCTTTCTCAGAAAGTCATTATTATAGAGCATGGAGCCCCTATTGAGTAGGAATACTGATATTCTTTTTTCCCCTTCAGCAGTGCATAACACTATCCATTATTGTGAGATCTAGAGAGCATACAGGGAATTTCCCATTCAGTTACAGCTTGATTTCTCAGTGTCGTGCAACCAAAGTATGCAGTGTGTTAAGCAATAGCAATGGTCTAGTGCTGATGGGCAAAAGAGAAATGACAGGAACCATTATAGGTTTTGGGATCTCTGGAGTCTCCATAGCCAACAAGTAATATGGAGTTATTATCCTCACCAGACACAAATGTTGTTGTTTAAACTCAGATCTTCAAGTATTCAAGTAGGAGCTTAAATCCAGCCATGCATGGTATCTCCTAACATTTCATGAAGCATTAAAAGTTCTCTTATTTCCAGATGTTATAATTCTATAAATAAAATACCCTAAAAACTCCACCCAGAGGACAGTGTCTGTCTCTCCTATATCACTAATGCCTGGATGTAACTCTACCTGAACACTGGTACTACAGGAAGATTCTCAGGCCCAGAGACCTGCCCTGAGCCCAGAAACTGACCCTTCCCTTGAGGGTACATCCAAAACCATGTGTGGCCCCTCATGAATCTCAAACCCTCAAACCTGAACACTGAACCACAGGCAACTATGTAGACCCAAAGCCCCTTCCTAAGCACAGAGAGAAGCCCCTTCCTCCAAACTGTATCCAGGACCACTTATACATAGGTCCCAAAAAAACTCAACTCTAGACACTGCTAGTCAATAACCATTTGTAGAATCTGTGAGGCTTTCAAATTCTTCAGACCATTGGTAGTGAGAATCTCTACTAATTATACAGAAGATTTTCTCCCAAAGTAAGACGTGCCCTTATCACCACCAGTGCAGGAAACATATTTGACATGCCATTCAGACATCAAAACCAAGTTACTCCAAGATTGATCATCATGCACTTTTCAGTTTATGCACAACCTCACAAGTTGATGTAACAGTGAAATCATACAAATGCCTGGTCATCAATAGTGAGACCACATATCCATACCAAGAACCTCCATCAATGAACAAATTTCATATACCTAAGCCTAATCCCTTAAGTTGTGTCTATGATATTCCATCTGGTGTTCCTTTAAACATGCGTGGCTGCAATCCATGAGATCTTCTTCCTCCCTGGACCAGGATCACAGCTTTGCAAGGCTGCAAGCCTGGAACTGTCCCCTGCCAGCAGGCTGACAGTTCCTAGGCTGAACTCTGGCAAGGAGGGGGAGGGAAGGTGGAAGTAACCTGAAGAAAAAGGGAAAACAGACTCAAAGAGAGGCCTGGAGGAAAGACAACTTTAATGCTGTAACAATGCTTTTGTACAAACCCTTGCATGGGCTGGGACACACACACACACACACACACACACACACACACAATTGGGGGCTGGGGCAGGCAGGTGGGACAAGGGAACCCCAGGCTAGATTCCAGACCAAAGCTTTTTCCCTAAGGGATCAAAGACATCCCAGGCTTCATAGGTCTGTGAGGTTAACAGCAGGGTTTGAGGCTTGGGGGGATGTTTGCTGACTCCTTTGAAGTGCTTCTGCAAAAGAATGCCTACATGTCCCCAATTTTACTTATTTTAAAAAAAGCTCAGTTGTCACAAACTGTTAATATCTTATCTATTGGGGATATTCTGGAATAGTGCGGCCCAACTAGGCTCCCACTGGGGTCAACAGAACCTGGGTGTGTGTGTAGGAGGCATCTTGGCTTCTGCCTGGGGCAGTAGGAGTTCAGGTGTAAGGTTTGCTCTATACATAAAGGAAAGGCCTTTGAGGTTTGGGACTTTGTTAAAGTAGACAAGGCAGAAATACTGCATTATCTTGAGCTATATATAATTCACGGAGGCAATTTAAATGCCCAAAGAGATATTAGATAAATCAAAGAAGCACTGGGGACAATTTTTTTGCAGGCTCCTGTCTCAAGCCAGACAGTCTCATTTCCATGACTAGCTCCGGTCATTATTAACTAAAATGGAGCAAAGTTGTCAGAGTGTACCAGACGATTTTAGAGGTAGCTTAATACTGGACNTGAAGGAGAAGAATCTCAAAGTAAAGGTACTGATCAGATCTTCAACAGACTAATAGAAGAAAATTTCCTCAAACTGAAAAATAACAAAACCATACAAAAAAAAAAAAGAAGCACATAGAAAACCAAATAGACAAGATCAGGAAAGAAACTCCTCTCAGCATTCCATAGTTAAAATTCTAGATGCCCAAAATAATTCTGCAGCTCAAGGCAGTAGAAGAGACAGTGAACATGGCAAAATCCCAGTCCTGGAACACTAGGCTTCACAACCAACCTAGACAAATTGGTCAGAAGGAAGTGGAATGAGCACAGTACTCAGTGTGAACTGACCTGGTTGTTACTTTTATAGTTTCTGGAGAACCTTCAGAACAGAAAGGCAAGGGTTATCTGCACCTTCCAATGAATAACAGAAAGTGAAAATCTGAAACCTAGACCAGACAGCACTCCATAAACAAGGAGAAGAAAATGAAGGAAACAAGCAAACAGGCCTTCAAGGCAGTGATGAAACATTTGAGATTTGCATCAGAATACAAACAGCAAAACAAACTCACATGCCAAAAACACAATGAAAATCCAACATGGGAAAAAGCACATAATAAATTCACAACAGAATACCAGTTTTATAGAAGATTCCTACAATGAGATCTCCCTGGAAGTAACATGGGACACAGCTCTTAGAAGAATAATCATAGACATACCTAAAGAAATCAAGGACTATAAAAAATGAATCAAAGAAATAAAGGGAGAGAATGACAAACTTAGGAAGTAATTAGGGGGAAAGAATGACAAACTCTGGAAGGAACTAGAGGGAGAGAATGACAAACCCCAGAAGGAGGTGGAAACAAAGAAAAGATCAAGTGCTGAAATGAAAAAAAAACAAAAAAACAAACAAACAAAAAAAAAAAAAACAGAAACCATCAAGAGAAGCAATGAGCTATAAGAAAAGAATGACAATCTCCAAACCTAAGTAGAAATACTAAAGAATTTACAGGATGAAATGAAAAGGAAATTAAATACTCATTCAATCAACAGGAAAGGATGGGAGAAAGACTCAGTAACAGATTGGATGAAGCAGAAAAGAGAATATCAACACTGGAAGAAAAAAATGGAAGAAGAAGAATGCTCAAGGAAAGAATGTAAAAAAAAATCTCAAGAGTGGAACAATCAGGGAATATGGGCTACTATGAAAAGACCAAACCTCTACATCATAAGGAGAGATGAAGGAGAAGAATCTCAAAATAAAGGTATTGATCAGAGTGTAAATGCACTTGAGACGTTTCGCATGGCCTACTGAGCTTTTGGCACGATCAGTATTCAGGTTAGATCAACGGATTGCCCATCAGCCTTTACGTTTGGGAGAGAACAATTTATCCTTTTTTTTTTACGCTTACAAGTCAATTATTATCATTAATGAGTTCATTCTTTCACGTCTTTTTCTTCCAGTTTTATTCCATATGATTAACAGCAAAAAAAGGGCATATTTACTATAAATATATATTAGGATGTTTTGCTATACATGTAATTTGTAACATGATTGTCATAAAACAGCTAATTAACTTGTTCAGTTCATTATAATCTCTATGTGTGTGCACACACACATGGATGGAGAAGGTGAAAGAACTTTTATAAATAAACTCTCCCCAACAAAGTCAAAACACACAATTGTATTGTTACCTGTATTTTCCACTGTCTCGTGCACTGGCACCCTCCAGAATGCCGTCTCCATATTTGAAATGTTTTGCCCTTCGATGTCCAACAGTACCGATTCCATCTCCCCCAGACTTGTCCCGCAGTCCAGCCTGATTTGTTTCTGCTTTAGGTTTGCTTTTTTTGAAGACTGTCACTGACGAGGCTATGAAGTATTGCTTTTATCCTGTCTGATTGTTTACTCTGAGATAATGTTACTCATTTTAACAAAGCCCTGTTACCATGGCAACCTAAGTTCCCTAGGCGCAACCCAGGATTAATCCTTTGTCTACACTAATTCTCACTCAGGAGGGCCGGCTTCTGTTCTGTCAAAAGCCAGTTTGGGGTACAGCCCAAAATGCTCTTTAGTCCAGTATTAAGCTATCTCTAAAATCGTCTGGTACACTCTGACAACTTTGTTCCATTTTAATTAATAATGATGGGATCTAGTCATGGAAATGAGATTATCTGGCTAGAGACAGGATCCTGAAAAAAAAGTCCCCAGTGCTTCTGTGAGTTATACTCCGATCTCTTGGGGCATGTAACTTGCCTCCGTGACTATTATATAGGCTTAAGGATATGGGGCAGTCATCTGCCTTGTCTACCTTTAAACAAGTCCCAAACTCAAATGCCTTTCCTTTATGTATAGACGCAAACCTTACACCTGGAACCACCTACTGCCCAGGCAGAAGACAAAGATGCATTTTACTATACATACACCCAGGTTCTGTTGTCTCCAGTGGGAGCCTTGTTGGGCCACACTATTCCAGTGTATTTCCCCAACAGATAATGTTAATAGTTTGTGACAACTGAGCTTTTTTAAAAAAGTAAATTGGTACCTATGTAGGCATTCTTTTGCAGAAGCACTTCAAAGGAGTCAGCAAACATCCCCCAAGCCTCAAACCCTGCTGATATCCTGCCAAACCTATGACAGCTCTCTGGGATTGTCGTTGATCACTTAGGGAAAAGCTTTGATCTAGAATCTAGCCTGGGGTTGAACTTTGTCACGTACAACTGCCGAACATAAGCCCCAACTTGTGTGTGTGGGGTTTGGGGTTGTGTTGTGTGTCCAGCCAATGCCAAGGGTTTGTCACAAAAGCAGTGTTTGACAGCATTAAATAGTTTGTTCTTTCCTCACGAGGCCTCCTTTGAGGTCTTTTTTCCCTTTTTTTCAGGTTTACTGTCACCTCTCCTCCACTACGTGCCAAGAGTAGGCTATGAACTTGTCCGCTGCTGGCCGGGGCAGTTCCGCTTGCAGCCTTGACTGCCAAAGCTGCTGATCCTGGTTCCAAGGGAGGAGAAGATCTTCATGGATGCAGCCACGCATGTTTTAAAGAACACCAGATGGAATACATAGACGCACTTAATGCTTAGGCTTTCTGTATATTGCAATTTGTTTATACTGATGGAGTTCTGGTTATGGATATGTCTGTCGCCACTATGGATGACAGGCATTTGTATGCTTCATTGTTACATTAACTTGTGAGGTTGTGCATAAACTGAAAAGTGCATGATGATCAATCTTGGAGTAACTTGGTTTTGATGTCTGAATGGCATGTCAAATATGTTTCCTGCACTGGTGGTGATAAGGGCACGTCTTACTTTGGGAGAAAATCTTCTGTATAATTAGAAAAGATTCTCACTACCAGTGGTCAGAAGACTTTGAAGGCCTCACAGATTCTACAAATCATTATGGGCTAGCAGTGTCTGGGGTTGCATTTTTTGTGGAACTGTGTATAAGTGGTCCTGTATACAGTTTGGATGAAGGGGCTTCTCTCTGTGCTTAGGAAGGGGCTTTGGGTCTACATAGTTGCCTGTGGTTCAGTGTTCAGGTTTGAGGGTTTGAGATTCATGAGGGGCCACACATGGTTCTGGATATGCCCCCAAGGGAGTGGTCAGTTTCTGGGTTCATGGCAGTGCTCTGGGCCTGGGAATCTTTGTAGCTACACAGTGTTCAGGTAGAGCTACATCCAGCATTAGTGATATAGGAGAGACAGTCAATGTCCCCTGGGTCGAGTTTTTAGGGAATTGTATTTATAGAATTATAACATCTTGAAATAAGAGAACTTTTAATGCTTCATGAAATGCTAGGAGATACCATGCATGGCTGGATTTAAGCTCCTACTTGAATACTTGAAGATCTGAGTTTAAACAACAACCTTTGTGTCTGAGCTGCGGTATAATAAACTCCAATTACTGGTTGGCTATGCGAGACTTCCAGATGATCCCACAAAACTAAATTGGCTCTGTCATTTCTCTTCTTGCCATCAGCACTCAGGACCATTGCCTATATGCTTATACACACATCGCATACCTTTGGTTGCACCGACACTGAGAAGAAGCAATCAAGCTGTAACTGAATGGGAAATTCCCTGTATGCTCTCTAGATCTCACAATAATGGATAGTGTTATGCACTGCTGAAGGGAAAAAAGAATATCCGTTATTCATACTCATCAATAGGGGCTCCATGCTCTATAATAATGACTTTCTGAGAAAGAAGTGGGCACTGGTGCAGGAAAACAAATGTAACTAGATTATATTGCAGGAGGTAACTCAACATCAAGAATACAAACACCTATATGATTATTCTTATATGCAAATATTACTGTATATCATTTACATACTGTGTTTTGGGGAAGTAAGTGCATAACCAACCCAGTGAAGTAGAAAGGGATCCACGATTGGGTTAGATAGTTTCCTTACATAGAAAAGGATTAGCTGAATTCATCTTGATATTTGATTAAAACACACAAATGGAGAAAAAAACTCTGAAAGTTGAGACCGTTTCATAGATGGAAGGACGACAGACGAGAGGGTGAGGATAATGTTAGGAGGGTCAACAATCATCTGACATGTTAGGGGAAGCTAGCTTCTATAAGGCACTTGAACTTGATAAGTCATCAAAATTAACAAATTGTTTTCCTCAAATATTTTTTTTTTGTTGTTTAGGATTTCCAAACAGCCTGTCACTGTCGCCTTCAGCTGTACTGAACTCAACATATAGGGACTTGGTGCTTGACTCAAAGAGAAACTCTGTATGAATGGTTATACAGTAGGGGCTCAGGCCAGGAGACCATGTGAACATGCGCCATTCCTCATGCCTTTTGCCAACTCCTGCCCTGACTATTCTGATCTGAGTTCCTTCCTTGGTTCCACAGTGCTTTAACATTGAGTGAACTTGGATCTATATGTCAAATAACCCTTTCTTCTCCAAAATCTGATATTGTCAGAAGTTTTGTTTACAGGAATTGAAAAACATACTGCAACATGTGATCCACCACACCCCTACACAAATGTACACAACCCTACAATTTAAAACAATGTTTCTTAGGAAAATTTTGATTAAAATGAAACCGAGTACAACAAAATTTAAAAAAAAAGAGTTCCAGTCTCCAAAATCTTTCCTTTCCTGTTTTTCTTTCCTTAATTACTGCATTGTCACAAATAATAATGTCAACATTCATTATCTCAATATGCAAACAAACAAAGGTTGGATTAGATTTGTTGTTGTTCCTTTACTAGATCTTGAAAATATGTGAATGACATGTCTACACTTGGGAAAATCATATCTCGGCCAGACAGAATATCCCCAACCCCCGTGCTTGAAGGTCTTACTGAGTAAAACTTGCCTAGCATTTTTTGTTAGGGGATATTGGGTGAGTGAGAGTTTCCTCTATATTCAAGTGCGTTTGGGAGCTCTACTATGTAAATATAGAGACCTCAATCTCAGCCATCACAAATTTCTCTGGTCCAGGAGATGGGATCGTGAAGGCATGTACAACCCCTCCATTGAGGTAGTGAATATTTGGTGGTTGGAAATGTAGAAGTGCTTTTTCTGCTCTGTTTTGCTCCCCATTTAGAAAAAAATATGAATCCCTCATATAGCTTTGTCATCTCACAGAAGAGTAGATAATATAGGAAAACAAATTGCAGATTAAGAAATGGGTTATCCGCACAATTTTATCCAGTATTAACATACGATGGCGTAGTTAAAAAGAGGACATAGGTGAAAACATAATTGCATTTACGAGTTCTATGTTTGTCAATGCTGCAGGAGTTCAATCATATATACTTCATACCAAGACATTGAGGAGTACATGCATGGATACAGCTTTCAAATTTGATTGCAGGTATGATGATGCAGTGACCCCATTAGTAATCTGGCATCGGAAACCATGCATTTGATGTTTGGGCGCCCTTAACTTAAAATTTTGGAAGGCCACAGCCTTAATGCGCAAATATTCGGCAACAATACGGCCTTTAATCCCATCTCAACAAATCCTTACCATGCAATTTTTAATGTGATTATTTACGTCATGAAAATGGCACTTAGGAAATTAGATTATTTACAAAGACTGAGTACAAAATCCTCTCAACAGTAGATGGTCTCTGGTGGCTTGCTATCGGTAGACTTGGATGAAACTGTGGTCCTGGCCTAATGTTTACTCAAAATTCATTTACCAGGCTATTCATACTTTTCATCTGACCACATAAGAAGGAATATCAGCCCTCAGCGACCCAAAGTTAATGAGATTTCCTGCGGGGTAGAAGCGGTCTTCCCCAGAAATACTAGTGGAGTCTGATTTCACTCACAGACCACAACAATGCATAGAAATAGAGGGCAGGAGGAGAGAGAAGGATTACATACAGGCTGACACAGGCATTTTCAGTGCCATGCAGCGTGGGATATAGCTTCACAAGCTGTTCCCATTGATTCTTCTTTCTCCTTGAAAATTGTTCTCTTGATTTGCTTGTCTCTTAACGTTTGCTTCTATCCAGAAGACAGAAGTTTATATAAAGATGGAGAAGTGTTTGTTGTAGGACTTTCTCCTCTCCTTCTCTCTCCTCTCTCTCTCTCTTATATATAGATCTCTGATCTACTAGATATTATATACAAATTTCATTTTATATAGGCTTATCTCGAGGGCCTTCACGATATTCTATTTTCTAATTAGTAGTAGTTACCTTTGTAAAATACATTTTACTTCCTTTCACCATGAAGAAAATGATCTATCAGGAATTAGCACACCATCCAAACATCGTGTCTATACCAAAGAAACCAACCATAACAATTAGTAATGTATAAATACCTATATATCTCATTGTCTGTGCTTTCTTTTGTAGGATTGAAAGGCTATATTTTATACTGTTTAATACCTAACTATCTAATTGCATGTGTCTTCTTAGTAGGATCGAAAGGTTACGCTTGGACAAGCTGGCAGCCCCCATGAAAGAAAACCGCCAGAACTGACTAGAGACCCAGACATCAGCTTCCAGAGAAAGTAGCGTGTTTTGCTTCTCATGTCAACCTGTGCCCCTTTTATGCCTGTCGGAACATTGCGGCAGACGGCGGTTGTGGTAGAAGTAAGGGCTTCGATCGGTAATATGGTGACATTACAACAATATAGACTGGACACTCATTGATCAACTGATGAATAAAAGCCCCCCCCCCTGCTGGATGGGGACCCATGGGCTTTGTGGGTTTTGGCACAACTGCTTGCACATTGGGTTTCTACATGAAGGATGTTTGTACTCACCAATTATCACTTATTATTATACAAAAGGAAAATCAAACAACAAAAAAGCAGCTGAAGTGACAAAAACTTATTGGCAGAATGCATGGTCTGGCATGGGTAGGGGTGGGGGGGGGGGACGGGCCAGGGTATATATGACATGAACTGAATTGGAAACTTGATTGCTATTGAAATGAAAAAAGCATCAGTTAAAAAATAAAAAAAGAAAAAAAAAAATACATTTTATATCAGAAGATGGAAAAACATACCATGCTCATGGATTGGAAGGAATAATTAACATTGTAACAAATGTTCCATTTTACCAAAACTCTTCGTTATAGATTTACACAATTCCAATCAAAATCCACAAGAGAAAAAAAAAAAAAAAAAAAAAAAAAAGTCCTTAACTTCATTTGGAAAAAACAAAGACCACGAATAGCCAAACCACCCTGCGCGAAAAAAAGAGCTTACACAGGGGGGATCTCTATACCAGACTTCAACTATACAATAGGGCTATAGTCATATTCAGTACTGGCACAAATACAGACTTGTTGACCAATGGTACAAAACAAAAGATCCCAATCTGAACACATACAATTTCAGCCATCTTATATTGACAAGGGGTCCAAGAAGCCAAGAGTGGAGAAAAAGACTTTTAGCCTCCTTCACGCACAGTAGTGTGCGCAAAAAATGGATCACCCTGTAGGAAGAATGAAACTCTAAAAACCCATACCTCTCTTCCCCTGGTACAAAGTCAATCCAGATGGCATCACAAGACCTTACATCGTGAAGGTGTGATTAGAAGAGAAAGTTGGCAGCATACTACAGACATAGGCGTAGGAAAAGACTCCTAAATCACACAGTAGCTGCACAAGAAGTAAGGTCGAGTCAGTTTGACAAATGAGACTCATTAAACTCAAAGCTTTTGTACATCAAAAATACAATTAAAGGACGTGAGAGAATCACACAGAGTGGACGAACCCGCACTGCAGACCTGACAACCGCATTTATTTCTCAGATATATAAACTTACTCAAAAAACAAAGAAAAACGAAAACAATTATACCCACCCAATAGATGGAGCACAGAGCTAAACAGAGACTTCAAAGTGCGGAATTAGGGATGGCTGAGAAACACCATTACGAAGTGCTGAAACACTCACTAATCATTAAGGCAATGTAAATCAAAACCACTTAAAGATATTTCATCTTACTCAGTAAGACTGGCTAGGATCAGAAAACAAAAGACACCAAATGCTGGGGAACATTCATCCACTGCTAGGGGGAACACTCATCCACTTTTTGTGGGAATGTAAACTTGTATGAGCAGTATGGAAAGCAGTGTGGAGAACTTGGAAGACTTGGACTTAACTTGCCACCGGACCCAGCCACACCACTCCTGGGCATTACCCTCAAGCCTCACCCCACTGTTAGAGATAAAGGTACAGCCAAGTTTATTTCAGCTCTCTTCCAAATAGCAAAGAACTGGAACCAACAGAAATGCCCCTCAACAGATGAGTGCGACCGAGAAAAGGTATAATCACAACCAAATGGCGTCTATGCAGCTCAAAAAGCATCGACATCATCACGAGCTTTAAGGAAAATGATGGACGCTAGAGGATCCATATGCTGGTTGAATGAAGTAACACATAGTCCCAGAAAAAACAAAAGGTGAATGTATCCCTCATCTGTGGATGCTAGTTGCCAATTAATTAGTTTTAAGATTTCTTGTGTAGGTCCACCTGATATTTTGTCCAAAGCAGTAGGTTGTAATGTAGAGTGGTAAAACACAATCAACACAAACACACAACACCACAAGCTCAACATAACAAAAAGGACTGCATCAAAGAAATAACTGACCTGGCACAGTGAACTTTGCCTCAAACAGTCAACCTTCTCCTGGAGACTATTGAGGACGGCCTGAGAAGCGATGAAAAAGAGGTTTGGCAGAATGCAGGTTCGGGCAGGGTGTGACGGAAGGGGGTTCAGAACACGGGTCTCGCAGTGGGTAATAATAGTGAAAAAGTCTAATTTACGGACACACAAGAAAATAAAATAACATGAAATATAATAAACAGGGCTGGTTATTCTTGGGGATCGTATATGATCGTATGAGTATATTCAGATCCTCTGTGCCATCTTCTCTCAGTCCACCCACATCTTGCTACCCCCATTACTTAATTTCTTCTTATTTTCATTGTCATACCAGCTAAATAATGCTTAGGAGATCAATAAATGGATAGACAATGGGCTCTTAACGCCCTCCGGGAATGTTGCTCATGCTAAAGAGAAACATCCCTAATACATTTTCTACTTCTCTTGTCCCTTCTGTTTTCTCATCATATTTGTAATACAATGTATTGTGTTTTAGGCAAGCAATTTAATTTAATGTAACATGAGCTTTGTGTATATTTTAATCCCATGTCATTCTGGTGTGTATCATTTAAGTTTCTTCTCTTCCGCCTTACCTTATGAGCTTCCCCTCTTCCTCTCCTGTTCCCCCTCTTCCTCTCCNCACCTATTGATTAAACACAGGAACTGATGCCAGTGCATCTACATTGCAAACTGAACATAAATGATACAAAGAGACCCACTGAGTATGCAACTTTGCCCTAAAGTGTTGGAACTCTAAAAAATGACAAAGCAAAATTAATACCTTTTTTTTCCCATCAAGATGTACAGTTATGGGAGTGACATTATCTCTAAAACTAACATTGCTTGTCCTACACATAAAGACATAAAAAGACATACAGGCATGTGATTGACATCACCTCTAAGAGTAACATTCCTTACATTATACATGAAGACATACAGATATCACTTGATTTCCCTTTTAACATATATGATATTTTTACTTGTACCCTCAAAGTTTTAAGTTTGGCTGGAAAGATCTGATATGAAACTATATTGATGGGATAAAGTTCAGTCACAATTGTCTCCTGTAGGTTTTTCTTTAGCTAGTAGTAGTTCATAGGCTTTTGGAGGAAGGCAGGGGAGAAAAAGGAGTAAACCATTTTTGGTTGTTGAAGATGGCACTTAGGTTGTCTCAGCCTTTTCTCAGCAGGACAGTGGCTACTGAACTCTGGCATTACAATCTCTGGAGGTGTTGTTAGTGAACCTGGATGAGAACCCAAAGTGGCTGCAGATGGACCCCCGCTGAGCTGGAGTCTTGGCTCTCAGGGATGCACAATTGCAGTGTACTCATGAAATCAGAATAGTAGGAGCATAGGCAGTTAAGTAAATATTATTTATCATAGTGGGTTGTGCTGTTGGCATAGCACAGGTGGTTAGAAATACCATTCTTTTATATTACTGTGGGTAGAAAAATACCTCATTTATCATTCCAGTAGATAAATGGATGAAGGCTTGTTAAAACTCTTCTAAGAATAACATAGATTAACCCTTTATTTTTAAGCCTGGCCTCTTGAACCTTACNAAACTGAAAAATAACAAAACCATACAAAAAAAAAAAAGAAGCACATAGAAAACCAAATAGACAAGATCAGGAAAGAAACTCCTCTCAGCATTCCATAGTTAAAATTCTAGATGCCCAAAATAATGAAAGTCACATGACAAAAACAAAAAGTTACATATAAGTATCAACCCATCAGAGTTATACCTGACTTTTCAGTGCAAACTATGAAAGCCAGAAGAATGTAGTCCAAAGTATTCCTAGTACTAAGTGACAATAGATGACAGCCCACATTACTATACCCAGCAACTATGTTGACTATAGCTGAAGGATAAAGATAAAAACTTTCATGACAAAAATAAGATGACAAAATACATGTCTGGAAAACCAACCCTTCAGAAAACACTTGAAGCAATTCAAAGGGCAGAGGAAAGGAACAGCTATCCCAACGCAGACACTAATTCTACAGTACTGAAGACTACTGGAGCAGAGTATGGAAAGCAAGGATCTCCTTCATGTTGAACAGACAGTATATTGATAAGCTAAATTAATTGAGATGACAGAAAGGAAATACAAACATAGACCAAGAATACAAAGAGAAAATAAGTTGAAATGTGTTTCAAAAATAACTTTAAATATTAATGGTCTAAACTCCACAATCAAAACACATCGACTGGGAGAATGGATTAGGAAAGATGATCCATCTCTATGCTGTATGCAAGAAACCCATCTCAAACGCAAGGACAGGTAACAACTTAAAGTGAAAGGGTTGAAATGAATATTGCAATCAAATGTTACCAAAAAGAAAGCAGGGATTGCTATTCTAATATCAGACAAAATACAGCTGAAAGTAAAACTAATCAGAAGAGACAAAAAGGGCCATTACATCCTTATCAAAGGAGTAATTAACCATGAAGATTTCACAATTGTAAATAAATATGCACCAAACTTCAGTGGACCAAACTTTATAAACACTGTTATACAGGACCACAAGGCACAGATTAATCCCAGGACACTAATTGTGGGGGACTCCAATACCCCACCAATCCCTTTGTGTAGGTCAAATGGACAAATAATAAATGGAGAGACATCTGAACTTCAGAATATGATACTACAAATGGACCTCACAGACACCTACCAAATATTCCACCCAAACACCAGAGAATATACTTTCTACTCAGCACCCCATGGAACATTCTCCAAAGTCAACCACACATCGGGACACGGAAAAAACCTCAACAAATACAAAAGATTGAAATAATTCCATGCATTCCATGAGACCACAGTGCAACACAGCTCACTATTAACACCAGAACAATCCCTACTGTCTACAAGAACACATTCAAACTACATAACACACTACCGAATAATGAATGAGTCAAGGAAGAAATAAAGAAATAAATAAAAGTATTTCTGGAACTACAAACAGAAAATACAAGACAGCAAAACTTATGGAATACTTTAAAAATGGTCAGAACAGGGAAAGTAATAGCCCTGAGTTCTTACATTAAAAACAAACAAACAAACAAACAAACAAACAAAATATAAAGAGCACAAATAAATGATCTAACATTGCACCTAAAAATTTGAGAGACAAATTTTCAAAACAAAAAATATCAAAAACAAAACACGAACCCTAAACCCAAGAGACAGGAAGGAATAACAAAATTCAGGGTCGAAATCAATGAAATATAAACAAAAAGCAATAGAAAGAATTGGTGAATCCAAAAACGGGTTCTTTGAAAGGATAAACTAGATAGGCCTCTAGCCCAGTTAACCAAAGGGAAGAAAGAGTAACTCCAAATCTACAGAACTCATGATGAAAGGTAAATGTGACAACAGACAATGAAAAGTTCCAGACAATGATATGGGAATACTTCAAAAACCTATACTCTACTAAATTTGAAGACTTATAATAAATGAATAAATATCTGAAATCCTGGAAATCAACAAAGCCTAACCAAGAAGAGATTGACAGTTTAAACAGACTCATAACATATGCGGAAATTGAAGGGGTAATAACCCTCCCCCAACTAAAAAAGCCCAGACCCAGATGGTTTCAAGGCAGAATTCTATAAAATATTTAAAGAGGACTTACAAACATTAGTACTCAAACTATCCAGAAGGATAGAAACAGAAGGAAATCTCCCAAATTCCTTCAATGAACTGGGGAGTGGCAGAGGGCATGGAGGGGAGAAGAGTCTGGACTGAAGTGAGAAGTGATGTATGAAATGCACAAAACTTTGATAAAAGATAAAAAGATAAAAATGAGACTAATTTTCATTTTTGTGTTGGAGTTAACTTACTCAGGATATTTTTGTTTCATCCATTTACCTGAAAATTTCATGCTTTTACTTTTCCTAACAGGTGAATTCAATTTCACTGTGTATATGTATCACATTCCTGTTACCCATTTATTAGTTCAGAGAAATTTAGCCTATTTCCATTTCCAAGCTATTGTGAATCAACTGGCAATGAGCATGATCAGACAAATATCTTCATTTCACAGTAATTCTACTATTTCCTTTTCTTCAGAACTTCCACTTTATCATGGTCCATTTTGTGCTTGGTGATCTTTGCTCTCTACAGGCAATCTAAGTTAAACAAAAAATTAATTCAAAGCAATGATCCACATATGAGAGGGAACATAATGCTTGTCATTATTGACCTGTGTTACCTCAGTGTATTCCATAGTTCTACCTATTTTCCTAATAATTTATTACCTTAACTATTCTTTAGTATTGAATATAATTTATTTATTGTATAGGTGTGCTCCCCTTCCCTTAGCAGGACTTCTTTGTACCTGCTCATAGCAAGAGCAGCTTCTGGCTAATGGCTGATGGCCTATTTTCAGCCTACAAAAGTGTACTTCATTTTCTTTGTCCATTTGTCTGTTGGTGCCTATCTAGGCTAATTTCATTTCCTAGCTGTGGTGAAGAATAAATCATTGAATTATCTGTATATAGGGTATAAAATCCATTATTTATATTTTCAGCAATGTTATAGATAAATCATGTATCAGATTTACTTTTAGTGTTCAGATAGACTTACACAGTAATTTCTATATTGACTATTGGTTTAAACATTCATCTTCATGGTAAAGGTATTCTCCTGCATCCACAGAATTCCTAGCAATTTTTCTTGATAAAGATCTTTCTTATTGGGCTGAAAGTGAATCTCACAGTAGTTCTGATTTGCATTTGTCTGATACATATAGACATGAACAGTGCTCCCATCCATATCAAACACCAAAATGTAGCAAACAGCTAAGATAATGCATAAGTAAATACCACATTGAACTAACTTTAGGTCATAAAGGATATCCAACAAATTTTTAATTAATTTATTTATTTTTATTTTTTTATCAAATCTAGACCCGTGCCCTGCCCATTCCACCACCCCACTAGAGCTCATGCATTCTTCCAAACATGCTTTTCATTTCTTTATCAGTCTTTCTCAATATTCTCCATGAGGAAGTTGACCGTCAAACAAATGTTTTAAAAAATAGTTTCTCGCCTGGTGTGGTGTCACATGCCTTTAAGCTCAGCACTCCGGAGGAAGAGGCAGGTGAATCTCTATGAGTTCTCTGCCAGCCTCATCTACAGAGTGAGTTCCAGACTATCTGGGGTTACAAGGAGACCTAGTCTCAAGGAGACCAAAATATAAAAAAAAAAAATAAAATAGAAAATAGTTTCTCAGAGACCCGTTATAGAATTTGAGGATAAAGCAGATGAAAGATAGGAAAATGTTTTGAAAAATATCATTGAAATATCTAGAAATCACACAAATGTGCCAAATATAGTTTAGCAAAAACTGACATTGATGAGATTCATTAAGAAAAATAATCATGAACTAATTCATGTGGTCAATTTGAATTATATCACATTAGTATCAGTGCTCATTTTCTTTTAGTTTTACAGCTCATGTATATTAATTGTGGAATATGAAATGGGGAAAAGAGAGCCTCTGAAAAATGCATCAGAAAAACTGAATCACCACATGAAAAGGTGGAACTAAGCACCTTGTGTAAAAATAAACTAGAAATGTACAGGCCTTAAAGCAAGACTAGAAATTTTTGATCCCACTAGGGGAAACAGTGGGAAAGCACTTCAAGTTCAGGAAATATAGTACAATTTGGATGTTGGATGGTATCAAATTAAAAGTTTCTACATAAAACTGTCCAGTGTGAAGACACAGACTACAGAAGAAATAAAGTCTTTTCCAAACAAAAAATTGAAACTTACGTTCATAAAGAACTAAATAATCATGAAACAACAAAGAACAAATAATCAAATTTAAAAAATGGGGAATAGAGACCTGGAGATATAATTCAGTGGCTGATCATCTATATCTATCTATCTATCTATCTATCTATGTATCTATCTATCTATCTGTCTATCATCTACCTATCATCTTTATGTTTGTCTATCTATCTATCCGTCTGTCTGTCTGTCTGTCTATCTATCGTCTATCTGTCTAGCTATCTAGCTATCTACCATCATCTATCTATCTATCTATCTATCTATCTATCTATCTATCTATACATCTATCTATCATCTATCTGTCTGTCTAATTTATGATCTATTATATACCTATAATCTTTCTGTATAATCATTTATCTATAGGTTACAGAATACCTAAAAAGGGTTAAGAACACAAGGGGTTCAAAGAAGCCTGGAAAGTCAAAACTGGATACAAGCATCTCTGTGTAGTTAGGATAATGAACCAGAAGCTACAGAGCTGCAGAGAAGCTTCTGTTGAGTCAGTTCATTGTGGGTCACAGATTTGAGCATGAGCTGCCGAATTGTATCCAGCTGCAAAATTGAAAGGGCAGGACAGGTCATATTGAAGGAATGGGTGGGTGGATGGGTAGATGGATGGATGGATGGATGGATGGATGGATGGATGGCACAGATGAGAGAACAGGAAGATGGCACATGCCAACTAAGTCAGGTCAGCAATGGTCTGAGTGATCCCCTGGAATTTGTTGAGAGTTGTCTGTCTTCTATTCATACATTTGTTGGTAATGTAACAGATTGTTGGGGGTCATTGCCACTGCAGTGTTAGGTGCTGACCTGTTTATGGGTCCAGGAGAAGGAGCTATGTATTTTCTGGTATGTTTGATACATTGTTGGACTTTATTTCCTGAAATGATTTTGATGTGTATATATAACTCTATAGTCTAATTCACACTGATATATTTATATGGTGGTATTTTTTGCACTGTGAAGAATAGCTGTTTACCTATCTGTGCTTGATTGGTGTTCCTGGACAGGTGGTAATGTTTATGTTCAGGCATTTAGTTATCCTTAGTCCTCAAAGGGAATCAAAATGTAATTATAAAGTGGAATCTCTCAGAACAAGGCAAACCCTGGAAAATCACTGTTTTATACAACATGGAACAACTTAGAATAAGGCTCATCCTGATCTCAGGACTCATCTCTTCACCTCACTGAGCACTTTGTTTAGTTTATGAGAGAGGGGTTCTCTTTGAGGCCAGGGCTGGTCTTGAACCCCTGCCTCAGGTTTGAGTGCTGGGATTATAGGTGTTTTTCTCCTAATATGCCTTTTAAATATTTTTTTTTGTTTTTTTCTTTATTTTTTTTCCTTTTTTTGACAATAAGTAATGATTTATGAGTACAAGCATCCTTCATGTAAAACCAATTTGCAAACAGTTGCGCCTAAACCTACACAGCCCAAGGGTCCCACCACCCAGCTGGGGGGTAGGGGCTTGTATGTACAATCAAGTTGATCAAATAAGTGTCCAGTTTATATTGCTGTAGTTTCACCATTCACCGCAATCGCAGCCCTTACATTCTACCATGACCCGTCTTCCACAGATTGTTCCCTAGGCTTAGAAAAGGGGCACAGGTAGACGACAGCCAAAACAGTCTACTTTCTCTGGAGCTGTCATTTTGGACTCTGGTCAATTCTGGGTGTTTCCTTTCATGGGCTGACAGTTTGTCCAGGAATAACCCTTCAGTCTTACTAACGAAGCACAAGCAATTAAATGTATAGGTATTTAAACAGTACTAATTGATACGGTAGGTTACTTTGGTATAGACACATAGGTTTGCATGGTATGTTAATCCATGAATTTCATTTTTATGTAAAATATGACAGTGTCTTACTGCAGCTTATCCTACGTGTAACAACTGTTTATAATAAGTGATAATAAAACTTACCTTTTAGGTGCTGCAAAGTTTTAATAGGAGAGACTTTCTTACCTCCTCTTCATAGAACAAGAAGGGATATGGTGATGATGAGGTCGTTCTCTAACTGTAAAGTGAAGCCAACTGTTATAGAGGTAATCTCTTATAAAACTGGTTAAACTGATTTCTTTAATTGACTAATAGACATAGGATCTGTGAAAAGGATTATTCTATATTCAGAACCAAATATAATACTAAACTCTCATTAAGATGTACATTTAAGCAAAATATATTAATACAGGAGAGCTCTGATATCAGCAATTGATTATTCTACCAAGTAGATGTTGTCCAGGGTATCCAAGCCCCACAAAAGGTAAAGGCTTCTTGCCTGTAAACTGGGATACGTGCAAGAAGAGAGGCGACAAGGCCCTGCTGTCGAAGACCTGATGTAAGCACGGGAGAGATGTATTGAGACCGTACTTGCAAGTGTACAGTTGGTCTCTGGAATACTAGAGAGTGTTACCAAAGGCCACTAAACAAATAAGGCAAATATAGGTCTCCTTGGGTCAAGCAAGTCTCCTCCGTCAGCACCAGCTACACCTCACCTGCCTGGAAATACTGTGCAGAAGTGTCAGACATACGTCTGTATATCCCAAATCTATTTGGCTATTAGTTCTCTCCTTGGAGGAATAACCTACGTCTGATGCCACAAGCTTACATCCTCTAGTGGTTAGGAGATGATATAAGCCTTTTAAATATTTTATATAGCTTTTAAACTATTTTACTTATTTTCCTATTTTATGTATATGGGTGTATTTTTGCATTTGTGTTAGTGCCCCTGTATTTCACAATGCATTTTGATGTCAGAAGAAGGCATCAGATTCCCATGGAGCAGTCTAAGCTGAAAATGAAGCTAAGGGTATACTGACTGTCTATTGCACTGAAAACTGTCCTTAGCTATATATTTTCATTAAAGCTTAGGTTGGTGCAAAGAAAACCCAATACAACTTTCATCAGTGTTATTCCAACTTCAACCCATTTCCAATTAATTCCATAACCTATAAAATCCATGTGATAGAGTGGGTGGAACAGGCTCAAGGAAATATCTAGTATTTGGGTCTGGTTTCCCATTTTTTATGCCAATATTTAATTGTACGTGTGTTATGGCACTGAGTAATTATTCAGACCCACCCCCTTTGTTCTCCATATCAGTACACTACATGAATGCCAGCAAAATAAAATTCTAATATTTTCAAGCATTGTGGTACAGTGCAACATTAAAGAATGTGGCCTATCCTACTTAGTCAGACCAAGCTTATTCTTGATTTTTAAAAATTTTTTATTTGTTTATTTTGGGGGGAATCTACAATATAAGAGCACCATTGTTTTCAGATAATCTTGAATTTTTAACATTTTATTTGTATGAGTGTATTGCCTGCACATATGTAAGTGTACCTATTCCTTAAAATGTGTCAGACAGTTCTCATGGAGATCAGAAGAGTGCTTTGGAGCCCTGGAACTGGAGTTGGAGATGGCTGTTAACTTCCAGGTAGTCTGTGGAATTTGAACCAGGGTCCTCTCCAACAGCTTTTAACCACTGAGTGATATCTCCAGTCCAAGTCCAACCTTAAGAAATAAGGAAATAATGAATTTGCAAGGCTTGACATCATTCAAATATAATGTATTTCTCTAGACCCTATGGCTTTGGGGGAGAACCCAGATGATTCCAATTCTGGATGAGACCATCAGTGTGAACAATTCCTCCATGCTTACTTCTAGGGCAGTGTATGTTAAAGAGAAGAATCACATGAAAATATGGTCAACTAACACATAGAAGTTCAGGGATTGGTCTTGAGAAAAAAGCAGCTGGCTCCCTTGCTGGTGGTTTATATTTCTTTATTCCATAGCACATATCTATATTAAATTTATTGTTGTATATTTTGTTTGCTTTTTTACTTCCAAGGTACTTGCAATTTGTGTTACAGTGAGATGCAGGATAATATGCTAGTTTCTTGTGATCACAGTCTGGGCTAATAGTCCCTAGAAATGCTTATAGAAATGTTTAAACAGACTGCTTATCTCTTAACACCACACACTGCACAGTGGATTTCTACTTGTTATCAGTATCTTAGCATAAGTCAACTTAGATGCCAATGCATAAAATACCTTCATAGTGTTTGAGAAAAGCTGCTCAGAGCTCAGATGGCCTTGGTGTAAGCTTCACAGTTTGTCTTCTCGGTTTCCTCACATGATCCCTGGAAAACAATGAAGTTGAGTGTCTTCAGTGGCAATTCTAGGGTACTAAACAAAATATTTCATTTAAAGTAGTCTTATTATACACACAAACTCAGGGCCAGCAAAAATTCCTGGTACATGAAATAGAGGAGCTGTCTATTTACTGAGTTTATAGTCAAAGTGAGGGCTACTTGGATGATCAGAAGATATTTCTTGAGTATCTAGTCAGTGAGAGTTGTGATGGGGATGCAACAGTAACCAGCATGGACCTGATCCCTACTGCTGTGGAGTTCATTGGACAGTTGTCTCCTGGTAGCCAGGTTTCTGTTGGCACAGGATTTCACATTTGAGCTAGGATGCCATACTGTTCTTTATTTTCAACATGTGAATAGTCATTTCTTTACTTTTTTTTATCTTTTCCACATTTCTGTTTCTAGCTACATTACAACCACAGAATTATCCTCATCTGTTATTTTCTAGCTATCAATTATTACTAATTTTTCATTACAATATTTTTATACTCAGTCTGCTTTAATTCCAATGTTTCTTTGTCTCCATTTCTGAAAAAAAATGAAAGAGAATAGCTCTTTGACATTCTGGCTTTCCTATATCTCACTATGTAGTACAGGCTTGACTTGAAATCAGAGATCTGCCTGCCTTTGCCCCCCAAGTGCTGATATTAAAAACATATACCACGACCCTGGCTCTGACTGTTTTTTCTTTTTTTATATATTTCATCACTATTTCAATGCAGGAAATTTCAAAGGACTTCCAGTTATATTACTTTTCCTCAGAAATTTTTCTGTGTGGGTAACCTACCTGAATACTCCTTTCCATGTGAACAGAACAGATGTGTTTGCCCTGAAGACTGTTGTTCTGTTACAGGTGGTAGGGACCAAAGCACAGTTCCTCCAAATCTTTGTGCAGTAGTCTGAAGGGTCCCCTTTTCCTTTAGGGACCTCCATTAGGGAAAAACCAGAATTCAAGTCTTCCCCACAGAAAGGATTTCGTGATGAACCAGCATGAAGCAGTATCAGAATGAAAATATTTAATTAACTTATTTTTATTTTATTTATCTGAGGGTTTTGTCTACACATGTGTAAGTTCAGCACATATGTGCAATGTCCAGAAAGGCTAGAAGAGGGCATCAGATCCCCAAGAACTGCTTTAAGATGCTGAGAAGTGAATGGACCTTTGTCCTCTGCAAGAGCCATGAGTGCTCTAAACTACTGAACCATCTCTCTAGCCCCAGAATATTCTCTAATTTTCTTTAATGAATATCCTCTATATGTATTCTGCTCTACTAAATACTTTTGTCCCCAGTCTTTGGCTTGTAAGTTTTCCTGCTATGACATCCTAGTGATCAAAATAGGGATTGTTTCTTATTGACTCACTTGGCCTCTTCTCCCTTCACTATTTCCCCCCTCCCCATCCTGGTATTTGCCCCCACTTTCTAGAGTGTGAGGGAGCAGAACCAACGGCTGCTGATGTGGGCACCCACCATATTGCTCTATTGATGTGACTTCCTAATGCTAGGGACCTACAAATAACCATGTTTTCACCTTCTCAAGGGCAGGAAGCCCTTTTTTTCCATGCAAGAAATCAGTGGCCAATATCATTTTGTGACATTTTCCCTTGTGGTAAATACAGCCTGATTAATCAGAGTTTCAGCTTGGGAATGAGCCTCAGTCATATCAGTGGAGTGAGAATATGTTTCATTATTGATAATAGGGTAAATCTGTTGCACCCCAGGGATGGTTTTGGATGAATGGTGCATTTCTGCTAGGACACACACACACACACACACACACACACACACACTGGAAACCATGTCTGCTATTTTGTCTGACTAAACTCTGGCATTTACTATAAAAAATTGTTTTGTATTTTAGGGTATTTAATGTTTGGACCGATAGAATGCCGGGTGTAAATTAAACATGCCCATAAACAGGAGCCAAGGCATAAGGTTTCATTAAATTTACACAAAATGTTTCTTCTTATGGAACTGTATTCTACTTATTTGGGAAGGAAAATTTAAGCTTAGTTCCTTAAAATTATCCTACAAGTAAAAGAAAGGTTACTGTGATGTAGTATAATTCAGAAAAATATATAGGCCATTTGTATACCTTTAACCCAATACAAATTATAAATAAAAATAATTAACATTTTATAGTCCCAATTAATTCAAATGTATTAACATTTCCAACAAAAACACTACACTAATGTATAGACTAAGCTGAATCTGAACATTCACTAAGCCATCAAAATATCCTCCGGGATACAAGGGAAATCGACTGTGGGCCCAATACTATTGATAAATTTTCAATTTTACTGATCTTGAAACAAACTAGAGGAGAATTTTATGTTCCCACAAGTACAATCACCAATCTAAACACCTGAAAACATACAACTTATGGCTATGCAGGTTAGACTGGGAAATGCCAGCAGAGGGGCGTTGGACCATCTGAAAACCATTAAAGAAAGAGGAACCTCAGGTTGCCTGAGTCACAGACACTTAGCATCTCTCTGAATAATATTGTGTTACTGTTTATAATGGGCCCTGAAGAAGTTTACCTTCCAGATACGGAGAAACCTTCCCCATACTCGTCCCCCTTTATAGAAAAAGGAAAACAGATGTAAGAAACCACTCCCTACTGTAAATTAGAGCCAATTGGTTTAGTGGTAATTTCCTATAAATCAGGCATCATGTATTAATTGATTGATACGGCATAGGAACTGTGGAAAGGATAATTCTCTATCTAGAGCCAAATCAATAGTAAAGTGTGTTATAAGTTGTGTAATTAAAGCAAAATATATTACTACAAGGAAAGCTCGGAAATCAGCAATGATTATTCTGCCTAGGAGAAGTTGGCTAGGGGATTCAAACCAGCCCCTCCCAAAATTATAAAGGCCCTTTTGCCTATAAGTGGGATGGATGCAAGGAGAAAGTCAGTAAGTCCCTGTTGTCGAAGACCGGTGTGAGCATGAAAAATGTATGAGACGTCACTGCCTAGCATACAACGGGCCTCTGAAATGCTAGAGAGCGTTACCAAAGGACACGAAAGCAATCAGCAAACATATTGTTCTCCTTGAGTCAAGCAAATTCCTCCGTCAGTGCACAGCTACACATCAACCTGCCTGGAGATACTGTGGCAGAAGTGGTCAGCAAGCGTTGTATATCCCAAATCTATTTGGGCTATTAGGTTCTCTCCTTGGAGGAATAACTTCTACAGTTGATGCCACAAGCTTATGTTCATCTAGCAGTTAGGAGATGTTGTAAGCCACATAAGAAGTTGTCACCCTGTATAGAGAAACCACAGGTTTGCGGATTAGCATACCATCCAAGCTCTGTGTCTATGCTCAACACACAGCTTAGCTTACATATAAGTGGTACTCTACTGCTTTAATGCTGTACTTCATGCAACACGCAACTGCCAACTCCACCGTCGTCTGTGTGAGCAATGACAAAAGTCATAATAACAGACAAGAGATATGTGCCTTGAAAGGCTAGGCTCCCTGGTGGTCCTGGCAGAGTACTTGGCCTCAGCCTCCAAGATCACGACGCACTACAAAGATGTTATGCTTAATGAGTGTTGGACTTTGTACACTGCCTTTTGACTCTTTTCCTGAGCTCAGCACAACTTCAGTCCCAGAAAAGGGACAGTTAAACATGTCTAAAAATAATCAGGCAAACAGAAGCCTCACGAACCTAAGTAAAAATTACAGAGAAACAGTATCTAAAGGCTGCTTTGTCCTAGAAATCCCCACAAAGATATTATGAATGAAAAACATTGCACTGAGTGATATAATAGGTCAGTTACAAAGAATAAAAGTGTTTTTCCAGAATTAATAAAATAAGCCTCGGTCCTTTAAGTAGGAAACTGCATCTACTAGAATTAGTAAGAGGGGCTGGAGAGATGGCCTAGCGGTTAAGAGCACCAACCGCTCTTGCAGAGGACCCGGGTTCATCCCCAAGCACCCACATGGCGGCTGAGAACCGTCTGAAACTCCAATTCCAAGGGAACACCAGTTCCAGGGGAATCCGACCAAAACCCCTTCTGAACCTCCTTCGGCATGTCACGACATGGGTGCACAGACGTTGCATGCAGACAGTACATTCGTACACTACAGAAATAAGTAAAAATTAATAAAATAAAAAAAGAATGAGTAATAAAGTTTTAGTTACAGTTAAAGGCAGAGTAAAGTGGTACACTTAGTTGAGGCACACACACGACGGGGCTTTTTGCCTTTAAAGAAAAAAGAACTAGTGCAATCAAAAGAAACAATCAAGGAAGTGACGAAAATCCCACAGAGTGGAGGAAAACGCTTCACCCGCAGATACATCTGACAAAGCAAGAGTATATAAACTACTCAAAAAAAAAAAAAAAAAAAAAAAAACAAGAAAGGAAGAAAACAAATGACCCCTCAATAGCTGGAGCAAAGAACTGAACAAGACTTTCACGAGCGAGGAATTAGAGATTGCTGAGAAACACTCAAGAAGTGTTCAACATCACTAATCATTAAGGAAATGCAAATCAAAACCTTTAAGATATCATCCTTACTCCAATAAGACTGGTCTGGATCAAAAAAACAAATGATACGCAGTGCTGGAGAGGTTGTGGGGAAAGGGGAACACTCATCACTGCTGGTGGGAATGTAAACTCATACAGCCCATATGGAAAGCAAAGTGGGGAGAGCCCTTGGAAGACTTGGAATGAACTTGCCACCCGACCCAGCCATACCAATCCTAGGCAGTACCCTCAAGACTTATGCGCACCACGGAGATACATGTATGGCCATGTTTATTCAGCTCTCTCACAATAGCAAGGAGCTGGAACAACCTAAATGCACCCTCAACTGACGAGTGATAGAGAAAATGTGGTATCTACACAACGGGGTTCTATGCAGCAGGTAAAAAAAGATGATATCAGAGCTGTGCAGAAAAGGGTTTGCTAAGGACATCATGCTGAGTGGAAGTAACAGAGTCCCAGAAAAACAAACGATGAATGGAATTCCTCATCTGTGTATGCTATGCCAATTACCCAATTTGTAAGTATTTCTTGTGGAGGCCCCCCTGAGCTTTTGTGCAAAGCAGTTGGGAGTGATGGATATTGGAAGGAATAACTACAGCAGCAACAACACAACAGAAAGACTGCAGCAAAGACTGACTGAAAACAGTGAACTTCTGCGCAAAACAGCCAACGTCCCCCCCCATGGAAAATATTGAGAATGACTAAGAGATGGAAAGCAACTGGCTGGCAGATGCATGATCTCTGGCGGGGTGGGGGAACGAGCGGGAACACGGGTATAGATGGTTAAAAATAAATAAATAAATAAATTTATGGTAAAAAAAAAAAAAAAATCTAAAAGAAAAAAAAAAAAAAAAAAAAAAACAGAACTAATTAAGAGGCTTTCCCAGGCTTTTGGCTTGAATCACAACCTGGAGATAACTAGCGGCCTTGGGAATATCAAGCCCCAGGAACGACAAGAAACATAGAATTGGAACTTCAAAAGAAACAGGAGAAAAGAACTTTTTATTAGCGCTTGTGTTTTTAGGACTTCTGTTTTGTTGCTTATCTCCCCCTGCCAAGACAGTGTGAACAGTATACTATGTGTAAAACTTCCATATGATGTGTAAACCTTATATCTGATTTGCTGTCCTTGTAAACCCAGGTGTGAATTCCTTTGGCAAGAAGACTTTTGTTCTTGGGGAGGTGCAAATTCTCTGCCTGCCTCCTCAGCCTGCTTTCCCAGCCCGTTTTCCTTGCTTGTGATATAAAAACTTGACTTAATCTAAGTAAAAGACGCCAGTAGATTCATAAGCCATCTCTGGTGTGATCTCTGTCATTTGCCTAATCAGTGCTGTCCTTCCAAGAACCTGGATCCTGCAGACCGAGTGAGCCCAACCCACTGGGACGGTTTGCGGCACATCCAATTGCTTTTGCTTTGTTTGTATGACTAAAAGGGTATCACTGGAAAAGCAGTCAACCCATGAAGTGAAACAACCTGAACAGACTGGAGTCCAAAATGCAAACTCAAAGAAATTAGACTGTTTTCGTCTCACCCACTTGTGCCCCTTGCCCAAAGCCCAGGAACAAGCTGGGCAGAAGAGGAGACGTGGTAGATTGTAAGGGCTGGAGAGATAGGGTGAATCGTGAGACTACAGGAATATAGTCCTGGACTCCTAAATGATCATCTTGCCTGTGCACCTTGCTTTCTCCAACTGGAATTATGGGACTTGGGTTGTTCAAATTTTTGACATAGATACTTGCAAAATGCACCAATTACCTATTGGCATGACATAATGAGTAACATCATTGTTATCGCAAACAACTGTGTCATGATATTGTAGAAATCCCTTAAAAATAAAAAAATAAAAATAAAATTTCAAAAAAGCTAAGCAAGCACTCTGCCAACTATGTATATCTCTGCCATGTGTCCAAGTTTCTTTTTCTCTTCTTTGTAATTCTTGATGATTTCATATATCCACATAGTGAGTTTTCACTTCCCATTTCCATAACACTCCTGGTATCGAATAAAATCTTCTTCCCAATAAGACCCCTCTTAATTTGATATATTTTAATTTAACCCATTAAATTTAAGTATGGTTGCTTTCATGATTATGATTAGAGGGTTATTCACTGGAACATGATATCTTAGAAAATTTTTCACATGACCCTGGGATGGGTCTATACAAAAGGTATCGAGAATTTACTGAGAATAAATTCAGAAGTATTTGTATTTTAAAGCAACTCTTGGGGATTTAAATTCACATCAATATTAAAGCTTAAAACAAATTTCAAAAAAAATTGTTCAGATATAGAGAAACCAAGAAGAAGCCTACATAGAAGTTTACAGTCTGCTGGTTCTGTTACTTAATCTGAGAAGATGTTAAGAGTCTACAGGGAAAGAATTGGTACTCAAGTCTTACTCAACTGCGAATACAACTTGCTACACTAATTGTTTGCTAAACAAGAAGCATCCACTATGGGTGTACTGGTAACTTGATAATGGACATTACCAAGCAGGTTGATATTTTAGTAGACCATGTCTACAGCTAAATGGGAATATAGATCACTGTTCTTTTTTAGCTTCCTGCATAGTAACCTATTCCACTGTGAAAGTATGCTAGCAAGGAGATAGTTTCCACCTCAGTTCCAGCATGAGATTTTAATACCCTGCATACAAAGTGTGCAATGTCCTCAGTAATTGGATCTTGCTATCCAATTGTGTTGATCAACAAAGAGCAACAATAATGTATTTTGTTTTAAGGGCCTTTGAGGCCTTCCTGGCCAGCAACTTACAGACAGGTGTCCCACTGCATTGAGATTTCCATATAATAACTCATGGATTCTAAGACTGGCATCATCTTCCCACGTGAGTTGCCACCATTCATACTCCCTTTGTAAAATTAATATTTAAATATTTTTTTGGTCTTTTCGAGACAGGGTCTCCCGGTAGCTCCAGTTGTCCTGGAACTCACTCTGTGGACCAGGCTGGCCTTGAACTCACAAAGATCCGCCTGCCTCTGCCTCCCAAGTGCTAGGATTAAAGGCGTGCACCACCACGCCTGGCTTTAAATAATTTTAAAGATTACATTAATTACATTAGATATGTAACCAAATTCCGTCTTTATACTCAGTCCCAAATCAAGTACAGTGGATGCTTCAGGGAAAATTATGCTTTACTATAACTGCATTCTACAATCAGATCTCATTTCTGTAATGATGATAAGGGACTGTGAGATTCATTATACCCAAGCCTTCATTGTCTTGACACGGGGCTATTAGCCATTTGAAGGCTGATGTATACGCCTTAGTAGAGTATCTCACACTATCCCTTCTACCTCAAACATAGCTGAGGATATCATCATTGATGTCAATTCCTTTGATGACTCTTCCTTTGTGTGCACTAAAGCCCCTGCTCAATCTTCTGCTTCACCACTGCCAGCCCTCCATCCACCTGCCAGCTGTGCTCCTGTCTCCCGCTTTGACTTCTTCACTCAGTCCTGCTTCTTTTCCACCTCTAGTGCTCTTTTCACCTCTCTTCCATGCCCATTTTTACACTTCTTTGCATAGTTACATAAGATCTTCATATAGGGAACTCAAGGTGAAATAAATATTCTCTCCCTCCGAGAACAGCATTCCTTTTCATGAGATGATCAGTGGAAATCTGGGCATCATCCATATAGACATCCTCCTCCTCATGGCTGGCCTCTTACAAATATAATGCACAACTAAGTGTATACTGAAAATACCTCCATGTACATTAAGGAATTAAAAAACCTCACTGGGACTTCTGACCTTACCTGAGAAGACCTCTATGTCATCCTAATCACCAGCGGTACACATTAGAATTTCCATATTTTGTCTTCACACTTGCTTGGAAAGATAAAATTCATGGTGTAATTCAGTTACAACCTGGTCAGGCTCCAGTGTAGTGCCTGTATGGAACTCTTATGTTCCTAACAGACCACTGATAAGAAAATTATAGGGGAAGGACCTGTTGAGACTATATGATTACCTGCCTGTTATATAATATAAATGATTTTATTAATCTGATAAGTATTAATAAAACACAAGGAACTTGCAAGAACCATATGCAAGTATGTTAATTTGGACTCTAAGAGTTAAGAAGCCCAAGGGATTCTGGCTCTACATTTTATAAGCGCAAACTCTCCATATAGCAGACAAATCTTCACAACTTAAATCAAGAATTCCAGTCTACTTTTTCAACTTGACTAGACACAAATTTCAATGTAAGCAAGAAGAGAGCCAGAAAGACCAAAACTTTTGGAAAAGGGGAAAACAACCAGTTCAAAAGATTACTACAGCAATTGCCTTGTCTTTGCCTGGATTATGGAATCCTAGATCTACATATTGTGCCCAACTAGGTTCTAGGGAACTAGCATGGTTTTAAGAATGGAGACTGTATTGACTAAAAGTGGAGGGAGTGGACTTGATTCTTTTTATATTTTCAGCCATTGATTTAAAATTGTATCATTCAGAAGAATGGATATAACTTTGTCATATGTAGTTGTGTTTTATTATGTTTTACTTATTGATTTATTTTTTGTGTACTTCAGAAATCATATCTCAGTTCAGTTTAGACATATTCCCCTTTCCCTTCCACTCACCCCACCCCAGATCATGTATCCTGCCATAAATGTCCTGCATCTTTCTCTGTCTTTCTTTACGTTTAGGAATTCACATTTTCCTCCTTTAATTTATATCACTCTAAACTATTAATACATACATTTCACTCATATACAGTAGTTACAGAATCTGAAAGTAAGTGGTGCATCAATTCTAGAGTCCATTAAGAGATTTACATTGTAACAATATATTTGCCTCAAGATAAACAGATATATAACAATAATGCTGTTCAGCTTGCCTTTTGTCTGAGGATTTGGTATTGGCATCCAAAAATGATGGAGATCATTCACCGCTTGTTTTTCTGGGACTGTGTTTCTTCTCTTAGCATAATGGCTTTGAGTTCCATCCATTTATCTGGAAAGTTCATGATGTAGTCTTTCCTTACCACTGAATAGTACTCCATTGTATAGATGTACCACATTTTTGTCATCAGCTTGTCAATTGAGGGGCATTAGTGTTGGGTCCAGCTCTTCGCTATTGTGAAGAGAGCTGCAATAAACATGTATGTGCATGTATCTTTGTGGTAGGATGAGTCTTGTGGGTATATACCCAGGAGTGGCATGAGTGGGTAAGGTGGCAGGGTCAGTTTCAGTCTTTTAAGGGTTGTCCACATTGCTTTCCATAATGGTTGTATAAGTTTACATTCCCACCAGCAGTGAATGATTGTTCCCTTTTCCCCACAACCTCTCCAGCATTTGGTGTCTTTTGTGTTCTTGTTGTATCAGAGTGAGATGATATCTAAGAGAGGCTTTAATTTGCATTTCCTTGATTATTCATGATGTTGGCCACTTCTTAAGATATTTATCAGCCATCTTTCCTTCCTCACTGATGAAGTCTCTGCTCAGCTCTTTATCTTTTGAGTAGGTCATTTGATTTCTTACTTCTTTGTTTTTTGAGTAGTCTATAAATTCTTGTGTTCTTGCTCTGACATATGAATCACTGGTGATTTCCTCCCACTCTGTGGGTTTTCTCTTCAGTTCCTTGATTGTTTCTTTAGCTGTAGAGAAACTTTTAAGTTTGATGAGGTCCCATTTGTCAACTCTTGAACTTATGTCCTGAGCAGCTGCTGTCTGATTTAGAAGGTATTTTCCTACACCTATGTCTTGTCCTTCCCAGGAGAGCAGCATGAATTCTTGCTTAAAAGTGGTGTGATTTGTCTTACACCTCTGTGACTTGATTTTCGCCTCCTGCTTCTCACTTTGATGCCATGCAGTCTAAAGATAAATCAAGGAATAGACTCTCCAAAAACTACTATTTAAGGGGAACCTAGTGAGTTACATGGGCTTTCCTCCAGAGCAAATGACTGAAGAGGCCACTTACAAGGTCCTTTTGGTGTTCTTTCTCATGTTTTTTTCCCATACCCAAACTCCCTGGGAGTTCTCCATATCATTGCAGCTAGTGGGCGAGAGAGAAAGCTGCCCACTAGGTGCACTCTGATTATGTGCCCTTATTCCCTGCCCTTAGGTGAGCTGGCTATCTGCAAAGAGTCATTGGTACTCTAGTTTCTCCCTTCCAATGCAAGTCCATTTCAGAAGAAATTCCAAACTTGCCACATCCCAACACCCTTTCTTCCAGCCCTTACAAACTCTCTGTACTGCCTCTTCCACAGTAGTCCCTGGGCCATCGAAGGGTGGTGAGAGAGAGGCAGGAGGTTATGTATTTTCTTTTCTCTCTGTGGTGAACCATCAAGCTCTCCAGTCTGTCCATCTCTTGTTTCGAATGGACTGAAGGCATATTTTAAGAATATTTTCCCTACTAACATAACACAAATAGAAAGAAACACAAACACTTACACAAATAATGACCATTATAACAAGCTACATTATAGGCATAATCACAAATGCCCGAATGGTATCTTAGCAGAGATATCAAGGCCCTCTAACAAAACAATTGCAATGAATTTCCTACTGGGGCCTAGTTTACGGTATCAGAATAGCATTCCTTCCCAGAGAGCTGGCCTTAAATCAAGTTGGAATTTTTCTGGTTGTACATATGCTAGATGGCCACTATTGCACCAGCAGGAACATCTTGTTTGGCATGTGATGAATGCAGCAAGCATGGTCTGTAGTAGAACATGGGAGGCCATTTCTCCCTAGTGATCTTCATAGCAATCTCCAGCACTGTAGCATCCAGCTGTCCATTACCAGGGAGTTCTTAGCCAGATCCATCGCATCATGCCATGTCTTCAACAATAGGATCTTACCACCCTCTACTAAGGTGCAACCCACATTACAGACAATAAATAACCTTTGTCTGAGGGGCTTCCAGAGTCTCCTGCCCAACAGCTCCTGGAGCAGGTAACTCAACTTTGGTACTCAAATCTTTATTTAAGAATTGTAGAATTTGGGGGAAGCATCTTTTTTTTTTATTTTTATAGGATATCTGTTTACATTTTAGCACCCAAGAGTCCAGGCTATTGCAGACTTTCCTCAAATATTTGGGTGAATATCACTTATGTGTTACCAAATCATAAAGCTCCCAAGGATTCCATAGCCCTGGTAACCCTTACTGAACTTGTTTTTTATCTTTGTTCTTCATGTGAACAAGATACCTTTCCAATGGGTCCCACAGCTGTAAAACACTCAGACATTAAGTTGATGTATTAAACTAAACATAAACTAGGTTTAACATAGCATGGGAATATTTTATCTATTTGTACCAATTGATGTTTCAAAACATCCATCTTGCATACAACAGTATGATGGATAAGAGCCATTAATTTACTAATGTCTACATTAACTGAATACAAGGAAATGTCTACAGGTTCTCTGTAGACATTTCCTTGTATTGATTGGGTATGCTTGGGTTTTTACATTCAGCTTCCCTGCATTATTTTACCTTTGATAGACTCATTGGGCCTGGCTCCAGCTGCCTGGCCCTGCACAGAACAAAGGAATAATAATTCTCCTTTTCCCCTGCTGTACTTGGTGGTTTCCATGTCTTTGGCTGTTTCCTGGCTGTAGTCACACCTGTGGTCCTTTCATTGATCCCATCTTGCTGCTGGGGGAAGGTCTTGCTGGGAAAACTGCCTCTACTCCTAGCATAACTTTTCTCAGCAGATAAGGGTAGTCTCTTTATTCTGGGGTGCCGTTATCCCCCCAGGATGTTGTATATGCTTTATATGCATTTTGTGAACTGTTCCTCAGGCTTTAAAGCCTTCCAGTTGCTCGCTATCACAGAATTTGGCTTTTTATAAATTTTTTCTTTAGTAAATTTGTCTTGACACAAATCTTGCCACATTTGCCTTCCGGTAACACAGGCATACTTCCTTTTCTGCTTTGTTCCTTTTACAATTGCCTTTAGGTGGTTTCAGTCCTTTACCAGGGCCAGAATGAGAGAGCTTCCCACTAGCACTATCTTCTTATGAGCTTTTAGCCCTCCCCACTGAGTGGAGTGGCAGGTTAGGAATGGTCACTGGTTCCCTGGCTCCTCCTTGTCAGGCCAATCTGTTTGGAAGAAATGTCCGATCATGCCACAATTATATTGACACATCCATTCATTCTATTCATAGATTCTTCATACCTTTCATTATAAAGTGTTGTTAAACTTTGTAGAATGTCTTCTCTGCACTGTTTGAGATGATAATGGGATTTCTGTTCTTAAGTCTTATCAATGTGTTGAATTCAACTATCTTATTTGCACATATTGAACTAATCTCACATACTTGGACAAAACTACTAATATTAATGGTTAGGATATGATCTTATTTTATTCTTTATTTTATGTCTATATTATATCTCACAATAAATTTACTGAGACTTTTTACATCTATGCTCATCAGTGAAGTCATCTATAGACTTTGTATATGTTGTTGTGTTGTTAGTTAGGTTTTTCTTGAATAATAAGTTTTCAGCAGTCTGTATCTTTCCCTTTTCTATTTTATGAAATATCTGAGAGCGTGTTGTTTTTAGCTCTTCTTTAACGCTTTGGATAATTTAGCATCCAATCCTAGCATTTTTGTTGCGTTTGGATGCTTTTAATTATAGCTTAAATTAGGTGATTGTTATGGGTTGGTTTAGGTTGTTTACACCTTTCTGATTTAGAATTTAATTTGTTTTAGGTCATAATATATCTAGAAATTTATCCATTTATTGCTAGGTTATTCAAGTATTGGGAATGTAAATTTGGAATATTTTTTCTGTAATGATTCTCTGTAATTTACTTTTTCATCTCTGATTTTATTTTGCTTCTTCTTCTTCCTGTGGTTTGTTTGCCAGGATTTTATAAATCATTGCTTATGTTTGTCTATTGTTGTTTTAACCTTTTCCAATTATTGTAGATTGTTTTATTGTTTTTGATTTTTCTTTCAATTAGTGTATATTTTTTTAAAAAGGATTTTTTTTAATTTGTTTTATTTCAAATATGTATGTAAGTGTGATGGCTTGTTCCATGCAATACCCACAGAAGACAGGCAAGAGATCAAAAGACATGGACCTGGGATTACAGACAGTAGTTAGCATCCAATGAGGATGCTGGGAAACTGAAACCCAAGTGCTATGAACTAGCAGCCAGTTCTTTTTAATCACTAATCCAATCTCTCCAGCTCCCACCATTTCATTTTTAATAAAAAATTTTCAAGTTAGCATAACAAAGTAATGGATTTTCTTGACAGTATTTTTGTACCATATGTTATTACTTTAAAAATTCATTACCTTTGTTTTCGAGTCCACTGCCATTCCTTGGTCCATTCTCCTTCCAGATGGTTTAATATTCATTCTCAGTCTCCCCTTTCAATTTTTAAAACAGTATTTCATTGCCCTATTTTCCAAATTCCTTAATACACTCTTCATTACTTTTGATTCCCTTTGTATTTAAAGGCCCTATTAGTACCAATATAAATACACAAACCACTGCAAATACATCTGACCAATAGCATTTGATTTCCAGAATATATAAACTACTTGTCAAAAAACAAAGAAAAAAGAAAACAAATGACCTACTCAATAGATGGAGAAGAACCTGAAAGAGACTTCACTAGGATGAAGTCTGAGACACAGACTTCAATCACAACATAAGGAATGAATTTGAAAACCATTTAATATATCCAAAATGGCTAGCAGAAACAGATACAAGTCTGGAGAGGTGGAAAGAACATTCATCCAGTGGTGAATGTAGAATGTAAAACAGCTGGACAACATGTGAAGAACCAAATGAAATGAAGCAGGAAAATACGCAATATCTAAAAAACCTGACTAAGATACGATCTATTCACGGTGCTCCAAGTAAGCTGATGGGCATCAAGAACATCCCAAATGAACCAGAGGCATGGCACCAGGTGGAACAGAGAACACTGAACAATCCGACTCTGGGTGATACTCCGCACTATGGTAAGCAGGTGAAACCCGAGCGTAGAACTTGCCACCCAACCCAGCCATTCCCACTCCTGTGGCATGTACCCTCAAGACTTATCGCCACCAGCAGGAGATACATGCACGCCATGTTTGATTTGCAGCTCTCTTTCACAATAGCAAGGCAGCTGGAACCAAACCTAATGCCCTCAACTGACGAGTGGATAGAGAAAAATGTGAGGTACATCTTCACATGGAGTTTCTATGCAGCAGTTAAAGAAAGACGACATCACGAGCTTTGCAGGAAAATGGCTGGAGCTAGAGGACATCATGCTGAGTGAAGTAACACAGTCCCAGAAAAACAAACGACGAATGGTATCCCTCATCTGTGGATGCTAGTGCCAATTACCCAGTTGTAAGTATTTCTTGTGTAGGGCCCCCTGAGCTTTTGTACAAAGCAGTTGGGCGTAATGCATTATGGAAACAACAACAACAACAATAGAAAAGACTGCATCAAAGAACTGACTAAAACAGTGAACTTCTGCTCAAAACAGTCAACTTCCTCATGGAAAATATTGAGAAAGACTAAGAGATGAAAAGCATGTTTGGCAGAATGCATGCACTCTGGCGGGGTAGGGGAATGGGTGGGAACACGGGTCTAGATTTGTTAAAAATAAATAAATAAATAAATAAATAAATAAATAAATTTATGTGGAAAATAAATAAATAAATACACAGACACGTATGCTTTTAAATCTAGGTTCTGCATACAAGAGAGAGTCAGGCCTTCAGTCCATTGGAAGCTTGATCTTGTGAACTTGTTCTGATGTTGGCATTGAGCAGAAGACTCCTGCCAACTGAATCAGACAGGGGTCCTGAATGGAGGGAGGTAAATGGATGGTGGACCACTCCTTGCCTGGGAAATGTTGGATACTGATTATTATTGGGAAAGGAAGAGTAGACCTTACTTATGATCTCTAGATAGGCTAACTAGACTATAGTGGATTAACATGTACAGAAGGACTTCTGGGTACAAATCCTTACTGGATTGGACCTAAGATATATGGTGGAATACGTGAAGTGTGGTAGGGATGTGTGTTTGGAGGCATGGGTAGGAGAGAAGGCTGCATAAATTGATACTTAACTGTTCTATGAAATGTAGATAAATATAAGTAAATAAATAAATGTAAACAAATATAAATACAAATAAAAAATAAAAATAATAAAATGAAAGAACATGCATTATTTGTCTTTCTGAGTCTGGTTATTTTACTTAAAATTATAGTTTCCATATTCATCTATTATTTTATGAAAACTACATTATTTCATTTTTTTATTTTTTTAATTTTTTTTTATTAATTTTATTTATTTCTGTATGTGTATGAATGTACTGTGTGCATGCAAGTCTGTGCACCCGTGTTGTGCAATGCCGCGGAGTTCAGAAGAGGGTCTCGGATTCCCCTGGAACTGGAGTTCTCCTGGAATTGGAGCTTCAGACGGTTCTCAGCCGCCATGTGGGTGCTGGGGATCGAACCCGGGTCCTCTGTAAGAGCGGTCGGCGCTCTTAACCGCTAGGCCATCTCTCCAGCCCCATTATTTCATTTTTTATGACTCCATAAACTGTCTTTGTGCATATGTAAGCATATTTCTTTTTTTTTATTTAGTATTTTTATTTTATGTGTTTGAATGTATTGCTCACATGTAAGTCCAGCCATGTTGTACAATGCCCATGGAGTGACAAGAAGGCATCTGATTACCATAGGAACTGGAGTTAAGGACAGTTGTTAACCAAAATCTGCATGCTGGGAATCAAATCTGGGCCCAATTCAAGAGCAGACTGTGTTGTTAACTGATGAGCCATCGCTCCATCTCCAATAGGAACATTTTCTTTATCTAGTTATCCATTGTTTGAAATCTAAAGTTGTCCCATGTCCTACCTATTGTGACTACTTCAGCAGTAACCTCAAATGTGCAAATATTCTGAGGTAGGATATAGAATCCTTTGGGTAGATGCCCCACAGTCATATAGCTAACTCATCTGAAAGTTCTATTTTATTAATTTTGGGGGGTTATCCATACTAATTCCCAAAGTAGCTCCAAAAATTGACATTCCTCCCAGTAGAGAAGTATGATTTGGAGAAAGATTTATGTTTTGAATTGAGGTATACACTTCTGGTATAGTGAGAGATTTCCTGCTGCCCTGACATGATCATTGTCATTATAGAGCAGAGAATAGTGTGGGGACTTATAGAATACTTTAGTCTCATAATCATAGTAATGGTATTATCAAACAATAAGGTAATAATTAGGTCAATGGTAATAATGGGTCTTTAAAAGATTCCCAACTATGTTACTAATAATTTCCTTTGAGGTCCACATAACATACGAACAGTGATGAACCTCAGAAAGAAAATATCACTTGAATATATAGATACTTGTTGCAGTCCAGACAGGGTTAATTTGGGAATTTTTGAACTGGCACCTTAGTCCTGACAGGGAGGAGTGACTGAAACCAAATCTTCTTCTACAACCTGGTTTCTGGAAGACCAGAATTGGGGTGCAGCTGCTAAGTCTCAAATTCCTTTGCTCCATGGGAAAGCCATCCGGGGACAGCCTCCATGTGATTTAATATCTATCTCTTCTCCTAGTTAGTCCATGCCTTAGGTTAGAACTTGAGTACCTC